>JBAMNC010000147.1:1357500-1395000 GCA_037902135.1 Cetoscarus ocellatus | reverse complement strand
CAGACGAGAGCGTGGAGTTCAACTGTGTCGTTCAAGGAGACCCTGTTCCCACTGTCCGCTGGAGGAGAGATGATTTTGACCTGCCCAAGGGCAGGTAAAGCACAAAGGCCCTCTATATACATCAATTCACCATGAAATCATGCCGTTTCAACTTTTCCTTTCATCTCCTGATTGTGTGTGTCGGTGCTGCCAGCAGATTTGAAATCCTAGAGGACCATACTTTGATTGTTCGCCAAGTGACCTCTTCAGACGAAGGCTCCTATACATGTGTGGTGGAGAACATGGTCGGAAAGTCTGAAGCATCCGCCACGCTCACTGTGCACGGTCAGTACAACTTCACACTCTCATGTAACCCTCTCCTCTATATACAGCTCACACTCTTCTTTTTAGAGCCTCAGATTTCTTTTTCTTGGGTAAAACATTTGCAAGTCAGCTGCTTTTATCCTCACTGAAGAACTAATCCTGTCTCATAGTGTCACAAATCAGCAGGCTGTGACTTTTACCTTTTATCTAGACCTAGTTTTCATTATTGTGCCTGAGGCTAAAGACACTCTGAAGAACGCACTGACAGGCAGAATCATCTCCTGGGTTTTTGCCGTTGTCTTATTTTTACTTTCACTTCCTGTCTGGAGGTCAAAATATGTCTCCATATCTTAAAAGACAGACAGTATAGGAGATCACAGCAGTTTGTTTACAGTGCGTTCCATAGTAAATGCCCTATATAAACTGAGAAGAGCGTGCAGAGTAAATGTTGACGTGACCGCAGAAAATGGATTCATTTGGTCGCAGTTGTCCTGCCACAATGACACCCTTTAGCTTCTTAAATCAGAGGAGGGAAATAAGCGGAGAGACACCTCTCAAAGTCACGCACATAAACACAAACACAAACACACACCCGGCGTAGCGGCACAGTGGGTGACAGAGACTGTGAGGACAGTAGAACTTAATTAAAGATAAGGCAGGGCTGGATGCATGCTGGGAAATGACATGGTTCCAATTACACCATCTCCCTCTTCTTCCAAAAAACCTGAGAAAACGGACATCGAGGGGGAGCAAGGATAATTTGGAAAGGGAATGAGAAAAGACAGGAATAAGTGGTGGATGAGCTCAAGTTATATTACGGAGAATAACAGTGAACTATCCAAGTAAATGTGTGTTTTATAATTGAATAAAGGAAAAATTCTCTCTGTCATAACCACTGTCAGGCTCAATCATAGTTTCAATCTGAACCACAGAGTCATTTTTCTGACTTCCTGACCATTTGGTTGATATTAAACAGTTGCCTTTTTAAACAGATGCAGCAGGCCAAAAGGCTTTCTGATTGCACAGTTTGCACATGTCCAAAGTATGAGATCAAATCTTTCTTCAGCACTCTACTCATTAGAATTTCCTTATTCTACATGAAAATATATGCTTGGAAAAAAACTTATTAGATTCAGATTTTATTGCCTGGATGCAAAATCACATGCTGTCCTCCTTTTCCACGCATTCTTCCAACACAAAAATGTTGAGCAATAACCGCAGTCATCCTCTCGCATTTGTTCCAAAAGCAGCTGGTTTAGCTAACTATTCATTTCACTGTAAATCTCCTTTAAAGATGTCAACATGCACACTAGTTCCCAGCTCAAAATACGTCTCTGTTTGTGGGTTACGTTTCAGCAGGGAAGATGTCTGAATGGCGGCAGCAGTTCCCTTCTATCCTGACACGATGATTCCCCCCTCACCCCTTACAGGTTCAGGGCCTCATTAGGGGATTGTGTCTTTGTCAAACGCGCCTCAAGGCTGGCTGGCTCTGTAACTTAAACTAGCAATTATATATACCTTTCACAGCTCAGGGTCAGCCATAGTCTGCTGGATTTAATTGGGGCTAAACAGCAGGCCTTGTCCTCTGACACCCTTTCTCCTCTTTTTTGTGGGGGGGCACTGGAGTTTTATTCTGACATTTTTTGACTTTTACTTTTCATTCAGTAGCAAAATACTGTCTCATAATATTATATCATAGTATGTTTAATAAGAACTTGTATGGTAATGTTTGAGCATGGTTTACTTTATGAATCTATGAGGAGATCAAGGTAGTTTATCATGTGAAACACAATCATTAAAACATTTTCAGCATGAAATCAGCGATTTCTGCCTCGCTTTATTTCCTCTCTGTTGCTCCATATTTATGTTGAGGAACAAAAGTAGTATATGCAATTGTAATAAATTAATTCTGCAGAACTACAAAGATAAAAAGACAATAATCAAAATAAAGATATTTTCAAATATATGTAAAAACAAATATATGCATTCCAGGGCTTGACTTTGATGATATATTTTTTTTTTTTATTAAAAAGAAAAATACATATTTTATGCTTTTTTGCTGTTTGAATCATGCCATAATTAAGCTATCATTGAAGGGCAACGTGGCTTCAACACAGAAGTGTAAACTAGGCTCAATTTCACTGAAATACAGGCTGTTAGAGAACAATGCAGCTGTTATCATTTGCTTGTGCCATACATGTCATCATTCATTATTTCCATTGGATAGTTTTTTTCATGATTTGGTTTCCTTGTCATATGTGTCAAACTTTTGAACTGCTGTCTTAGTCAAGACTCCAGTGGGAATACTCTGCTAATGCTAACGTTGTTTCTCTCAATCTACCAATTATCATTTCTTCAAAATACATGTTTCTTTACCAACAGGGAGTAAGGATCTCTTAGCTTACCACACTGCATTAAACAAAATAAAACACTGATAACAAAGACCAGTTTCCTTAGCAAATCTCAGGGATGAATGTTACCTTGACTGGGTTTTCTTTCAAAAAAAGACACTGAAACTGATATTCTCCTAAGTACAAATGCTGTTGCATTAATGCAGGATCATTCGCCCTTAGTGAGTCATCTTGTACATGCATTCCTGCATATTTCCCGATGTATATCTGTGTCAACCTGCATAAGGTCTTTAAAGGGATAGTTCTGTTTTCTTGAAGTGGGGGCTGCTCAAGGTACGGATGCGAGGTAATACATGACAGTACTAAGTGTCACCTAAAGCCTTGTAATTACCAAGGTAAATGGTAAATGGACTAGAGCTTATATAACACTCTTCTAGTCTTTGACTACTCAAAGCAGCTTTACACCACAGGCCACATCTACCCATTCACACCCATTCACTCTCTAATGCTTTGGAGTTTCTATGTTAGTTATCCATCTGTATCAGCTAACACATTCATTCCCTTTTGTACCAATTTACACGCCACTGACGCAGCAGTGGGAGCAACCTAGGGTTAAGTGTCTTGCCCAAGGACACATCGCCATGTGATACCTAGAGCTGGGCTTGAACCTGTTTACTGGCCAAGCGCACTATCAGACTGCACCATCGACACCCAGGTCATTGGTCTTGTAATTGCTAACTGACCCCTCTGCAGCACTCTGGCCTGAACAGCTGATGAAAGGTTTGCAGTGTTTTCCTGACGGAAGGATACATAACCTATATGTTGCATCATGAAATAGGTCCAAACACAGGAGCTTTGTTAAGAGAAAGAGAAATGCTGTATAGAGTCTTACTGTAGTGTCTAGTTGAGCCAACATAGTTTTTTGTGTAGTTTCATCCTAAAAATGGAATAATTACGATGCTTTGGGTAGTGCCATTTGCTGCTATGTATTGCCTAGCATCTGTATTTGGATATCTCCTCACAGAGTCAGAGCTGGTCATTTGCTTCATTGGCAATTATGTATACTAGTGCCATTGGCCTCAAGCAACCACACTTTAAAAAACCTGAACTTTCCTTTCAAGCCGTCTTCCACCTGTAAGCAATGATTTTAGACCACACTGGTGTGACAGCACCGCATTAATATGAGAATAAATCCAAAAGTCAGGATCTGTAAGAACATTACTTTATATTCAGACCAAACAAAATACTAGAAAGAATCCCCCACATTGGTAATATGAATTTAACATTAGTTTGAAATGTGAAATTATTTTGGGAGTTTAAATTTGTATTTCAAAATGCACAGAAAAAAGATGTATCAATTAATAGCCCAAGCACATTTATACTTTTCTTAAACCTGGCTGTCTACTGTCTTGTCATACTAATATAATTTTGCTTACTTATTCAGGCATGTATCAGCTCTGTTTAGTGCATCATGTCCCTGTGTTTGCCTTCTTTACTCATTACACTGCTCTGTTTCTGTGTCTTTTTCCTTGTAGTCAACACTGGTAAGTTGTCATCCATGCCTCATCCACCATCAGACAGGAACAAGAAATCATGAGCCCCTGTAATTGTCCTTTCTGCACTCTTATTCCATCCACCAATACAGTATGTAATCCTTTTGAATGTGGGTACATTAATGAAAATTGCATTCTTTGCAGTCAAAAAGGTAAATAAAGACTGTTTCTTGTTTTATTAGCCCTTATGTGTTGAGCTTTTATAAAAAACTTGAAATGGTTTAATTATTTTAGGCTACCAGGTAATTACTGCTTCACTTCCTCTGCAGTGCCCCCAGCATTTGCCATGCGCCCCAGGAACCAGGTGGTGGCAGTGGGCAGGACGGTCACCTTCCAGTGTGAGGCCACCGGCAACCCACAGCCTGCTATCTTCTGGCAGAGGGAGGGCAGTGAGGTGAGACGGACTATCAGGCTGTCATCACTCCAAACCACTACTCCACTGCACATAAAGGCAGGAAAAAGTGTTTTTAACTGTGATATCTGTCTCCCTCTCCAGAGTCTCCTCTTCTCCTACCAGCCTCCACAGCCCTTCAGCCGCCTGTCTGTCTCCCAGATGGGCAGTCTGACCATTACGGATGTTCAGCGCTCTGATGGCGGCTTCTACAGCTGCCAGGCTCTCAACATCGCTGGCAGTGTTATTACCAAAGCGCTGCTGGAGGTCACAGACTGTGAGTAAAGGGAACGGGTGATGGAGGACAGACGAAGGGACTTTTCAGAACATTTTTAGCTTTAATGTTCATATTTTGGTTAACC
Organism: Cetoscarus ocellatus; assembly: GCA_037902135.1. Lineage (NCBI taxonomy): Eukaryota > Metazoa > Chordata > Actinopteri > Labriformes > Labridae > Cetoscarus > Cetoscarus ocellatus. The sequence continues at coordinate 1,390,040 of JBAMNC010000147.1, read as the reverse complement.
AGACAACCTTGTCACAGTTTTCTGTGTTAAGGAGCTTTTTCAAAGCAGTGGTCTTCACTGTAATCACTTCACTGTAATTTCATTCAGAAGTAACATAATACCAGCCAGTTTCACAACTATGGTCATGAGATTCATAGTCTTTCTGAAATAATACAAAACCTTATCCTCAGATACAATCTTATATTTTTGGGTTTAGTCCAGAGGTGTACAACTGGCAGCCCAGGGGCCACATGAGGCCCCATTCTTACTCACTGTGGGCAACAAGTCAGTTTTAAACATCAGTTAAATGTAAGCATGAAGAAAACATTGCAAAACCTGGAAAAAACCCTTTGGAAATGTAAATAATATATTAATAAAAATAAAATTATTGAGTTGTTGTTAGGGTCTTTGCAAGAGATTAGATATATTATTTACTCTTTCTGTGTAATGACAAATTTGTATATCTTCCCACAAGAATGAAATAAGATGAAAAATGGAGGATCTTGAACCAAACGCTGCCTTTGTGAGTTTTTATTACAAGAGGAAAATACAGGCTTGCAAGTCCGGAGACTATCAAAGGAACAAAGATGGGCAGTCCAACATCTGCGGAGAAAGTCTAAAGACATAGGAAGAAGTGCACACAATTAAAGCATAGCAATTCAAGGATATGTGTGTTTGGTATGTGTGTTTGTGAATGTGGGAGTGTGTGTGCATGTAGAGGTGCATGTGTGTATATGTGTAGACCCAAAGACACAGTCCTGGTGCCGACTCTCAGTTATTTAGATGCAAACAGCTAATATCTTAGTTAAAACTGTGTGTGAACCAAAGTCAACATCTGTGTGCCGCTCAGCTAATCTATGTGTATCTTATTCAGCTCATCTATGTGTGTGTCTCTGCTTCTGTAAGGAAGACGTCATAAAATAACTTAAACCATTCAAATACAGATTAATTAAAGTGAAGGTCTTTAGGCCATGAGAGATGGGAGGTGTTTAGTGAGACAGAAATGTGAAGTGTAACTGAAATGTGAAGTGTCAGCATATCATCATTACAAAGATGATAAAACGGACATCTAGCTTAATGTTTGTGAAGGTAACCACAGGATGAAAGAACTCAAAAAAGGTTGGCTTGCACAATATTGATAGTGATATTTTTGCTGATATTTTATATTTCTGTATCTCCAAACTTAACATTGCAGATATTAATATTTACACTTCTCATGTCGCCAAGATCACAAAGTCTCTACTGCACTGTTGACCTGTTCATTTAACTGTGACAGTTTTTGAAAGTAATCATTAAATAGTGGTTTGTCAGCAAAGACTCTTACAAAATAGTGATGATTTTTTTTTTTTTTGCAATACTTAAGCATTCGTGCCAAAGTAATCAGCTGTAACTGAGTGAGTAGTTGGCTATTTGGCTTGCAGTAATGTAAATGTTTGTATGATGAACTCCAACTAGAGCTTTATATAATTCTTTTTGCTGAATTTCAAGTAAGGTATAGATTTTAAATAGTGAGTTTTCCCTAGATTGAAAACACAAGTTCTAGTAATCAAGAAACTTGGTGTCTTTAGAAGTATTGGTATCAGATAAAATGTGTTTGGAGATATTTACATATTGGATATTTACAAAGATTCAACATTTTGCATCCTTACACAAATTATGTAAACAATATTTGTCAGTAAACGGTGTAAAATATTATCTTATTCTGTTGTTTAGGTTTAATATCTTGTCATCAAGTCATTAATCATGAATCTGCTCATTCTTAAAAATGTTCATCCTATAATGTTACAGATTTTTCAAACCCTCCTCTGGAGTAGAAAAAATCATTTCATCTTTAGTGAAATTTAGCTACATCTACCTCTTTATATCTTGTGGCAATCCTTTTTTTGAAAAAGGGGCTTCAAGACATATATCACACATTGGTTACAGAATTATGAGAGCCATTTTGTAGTAGTTGTAGAGCATAGCTTACTCACAGTCCATGAATGGATTTTGAGAGATGTTAGTCCCATGTTGAGCTCTGTTTCCATGGTGATTGTGTGTAAAGCATGTCTAGCCTCCTCCCTCTAACATCTAAAAATATAATTGCCTCACTTGCAGCTACACAACGTAAACTCTTCATAAATAGGCCTAGGGGGGATTGACAGATTATTGTTCATTGTAACTTTTGTTTTCATTAACAAAAACAGTCTGTGCCGTATTCTTCTTTAAATTTATTTGAATTAAAACTGAAGAGTTGGCACATGTTATAGCTTGAAGCTACATCAATATGGAACCTGTTCTCTGGGAATGTCATCCAATTTCTAGTTGATGAAAAAAGTGTTATTATTTTAAAAGCAATTTAAATGTGCTTGGAGGCCCACACCAGTAATTACACACCACAAGCAAGATCTACAGTCTACCAATTATATGACCTGTGTGATCGTGAACACATATCTGGGTACCTTAATGCCATGTACGTATATTAAATTAATGAAGATGATTGCTGTAAGCTAAAAGAGACAGCTCCTACATGTACACATATTAGTCATGAAGATAATCTGCTGCAAATGTTGGTAATGTTTCCTGCAGCCACCTTAAAAAGGGAAATGAGAGTCATCCTCTTAGTAAAAACTGTTGAAGCTAATTGATGTTAAGAAAAAAAAAAAAAAAAAAAAAAAGGTCATGTTTTATGGGATTTTTTTTTTGCAGCACACTCTCTCTACCTGTTTCTCTCCCCTCCCCCTAAGTTCTCCCCAGCCCAGCACTCTTCTCTCATCCCTTTTTGGAGTGGTGCATTTGTATGGAAATAACTGGTCCACATTACCTCCGGCAGTTTTCAAGGCGCGTTTCCATCACCTTTTTTTCGACTACTTTTATTTATTTATCCAGAACCCCAGCCCCCATTCATGAGGTATTTTTTTAAATGTAGGAGAGAGAGACAGAGGAAGAGAGAGGAAGAGGTGCTGTGTTATCTAAGTGGGCTTGTTATTAGTCGGGCTCTGCCGTTGTGATTGGAGTCGGTTCCAGCAGAAAACTACCGCCGAGTGAACGATTAGTTGCTCTCTGCTGGAGGGGAAAAGTTGATTTCTTTTTCCTCCACCGCCTGCACAGCCACCTAAACCCATTGTTCTCTCTTTCTGCCAATTTCCCTCTCAATATCTCGTTCATCTTATCTTTCTTTCATTTTTTGGCACCATTTCATTTTGATTTTCTCTATTTTCCCCCTTCCTTGCTTTAATTTCTGTCTCTCCCCGCAGAACTTTTATCTATTGTGACGATCAATTCCCCATTTCCAGTTCTGTAATGTAGTGTTGACAGTGGCTGATTTCAAGGAGTTCTGCATTTGACTGTGATTGTGAAGATACAGACAGGAAAACACAATCAAATTGGGGACATTTCTGTTACATATTTTGCATTTAAGCCACCAGATACCTCTACAATATTGTTTCTATAGTAATGAACAAGAATCAAATATTGACCAGTGATAAATTTTGATGAAGTGACTGTTTCTACAGGGCACCAATAATTGTTATGTCTGAATGCCTCAAATTCAGCCTGTGGTTCTTTTCCCTGATGTCATTCCCCACTCTCTCTCCATTTTGCGATTCATTGTCCTTTTCTTCAGACAAAGGCATAAAAAGCCACCCCATGTGCCAATCCTAAATTCTTAATTGTGAGTAGCCGCTGGCCATGTCAGAGATGGGATTTATGGAATAATTTCATTGTACTGTGTAGCAACAGGCTACTATTAGATGTCCTTCTGTTTTTTAATGTGGATTTTGTTTTTGTTGTTAAAACTTAAAAAATGTGATTCTGGACTTAAATTTTCTGCTTTAGAGAAATAAACAAAAGAATCACCTCTTGGTTTTTTTCATTTGTTAAGATGGGGCCAGGATTAAAATGAAAACAATGGGTATATTTTGCTAGTACCACGTTGTACACCCTTTTTGCCCTCGGATCTTAGTTGTATTTCTTTTCATCTTAACGTTACCTTTTAGTGACTACTTGAGTGGTGGGCACATGAGAAAGCAATGGTGTTGAATGGGGTGCACAACAGAAAGAAATTGAGAACTGCTGACATAGGGGGAGTGCCAGAGATCTCAGGGTGTGTGAGGTTCCTGGTTCGTTTCATTTACCTCAGAATCTGTGTGTTGGAGGTGTGAATGACTTAACACCGGAGTTGACCGCGTATTAGTAATGAGCTGGTAAACTTTAGGTTCCCCTGATTTTCAAAGTTGGAATTCTGACTTAAAGGGGCTTCCTACGCCATGTATCCAACTTACAACTCAGATTTTCTGACCTCAGAGATCAAATGGATCCCACCATTAGTCAAATTTGAGGTAATAAGAATAAGATTTGCATTGATTAATTAGAGCGATAATAACACGTCCTGCAGAATTTTTTCAAATGTCCTTTGCAAGAATGTGCTTGTGTAAACCGATGTTATCTGGATTTATTAATGACAATAATGACAGTTTTTCTTTATTTCATTCAGCAATGTGCCATGCTTTTTATATCGGGCCTTGTGGAACTCCACTATTTAAAGGCAGAACTAGTGGTGGTGGGCGGGGCTTTTGACCTAATCTCCGCAACAAGTTAGAGTGTTTTTGATTTTTGCGCATGTGATGTCAACAAATTGTTTTACATGTTTGAGCAGGACAAGAAACAAACATGACAAACATGTAAAATTTCTATTACTGTGGAATATTAGGTTCAAGACAGCGAGGTGTGCACCTATTTTAGTAATGCACTAAGTCTGAGAGCTGCTTCTGCATTTTTGTTATACTTATGCACTTTTGTTGAACCTTTGCAATGACAATAAAACATGATATTATTCTGATTGTTTTAATGAGTCGAGGGCAGAATTTGTTTGAATAAGCTAGTGTTCAGGCTTAGTTTTACTCTTTTTATCCCTTACACGATGGGTTTGATGACCAGCTGTCTGTGATATCAATGTGCCAGATCTCTTTGTAATACTAACTTGTTTGATTGGCAGAAATTGTATTTGTCCATGGGTGTAGATGCATGTAACAAATTACAGGGTCACAAAGACCTTAATCTTATACCTTCAAAGAATATTCAATTTATACTTGAGTCACAGTGAATATTTATTCAAAGGTTAAAGAAAATCTGACAAGATATCATATTCACTTGTAATTGATAAACTTGAGTCCCGATGACAATGATCTTCAACCATGCCCTCTAAAATCTGAGCATTCATGCTCAAGTCATAGTTTGAATCTATTTATGTCCAAAAATTATCATTGAAAATAACCACATTTGGATTTAATGTTTACTGTGATGATGATTTCTGTTTGTATATCTACATAAAATATTCATGAAAAACTGTAAATTTCAATTGATAGCACAACAGCCAGTGCATCAAATGTAAATACTTTGCAGCATTGAATGTGGTAAAATTTATTTTTTGTCTTTGGCCTTTCTGCTTTATTTCTTTGTTAGCTGGGTCAGAGCATCCTCCTCCTGTGATCAGACAGGGCCCCCTCAATCAAACTGTTCCTGTGGACAGCACCGTAGTGCTGAGCTGTCAAACAGCTGGTTCTCCACCTCCCACAGTCCACTGGAAGAAAGACGGTCTGGTGTTGTCTCCTGTGGACTCTCGCATGTCAATAACAGACACAGGATCCCTGGAGATTCGCTACACAAAGGTAAAAATTAAGTAATAAAGCAGTTAGATTAGTGGCTTTGCTCTCTACAGCTATTATCACTGCTATCTACCTCTTCTCTATTCTCCATTAGCTGGGAGATACAGGCTTTTACACATGTGTTACCTCCAGCTCCAGTGGGGAGGCATCCTGGACCGCATACCTGCAAGTTGAGGGTAAATTACACATTTTAACACTAAAGTTTTTAAACACATCTTGTGTACTTTACTAAGTGTGTTGGTATATCTGTGGCAGAGTTTGGAGTCATTGTTCAGTCCAACCAACCAATCAATCCCAGCCTGATGCCAAATGCCCCAGCTAAGCCTGACGTGACCGACATCAGCCGGACCTCTGTGACTCTGTCATGGAAATTAAACCCTGGCTCTGGTGCACCACCTACGTCTTACCTGATTGAGGCATTCAGGTTAGATATATGCGTCATCAACCTTGTTAGGACTGCTGCCTGAATATCATATGTACCAGTCTTTGACAAGCTGAGCTTTTATATGCTTTTATTAATATCTCCCTGCAGTTATACTCTGGGCAGCAGATGGGTGACCCTTGCCGAGCACATAAAGACACAAACATTTGTCCTAAAGAACCTGAAGCCTGCAACTGTCTACCTCTTTATGGTCAGAGCGGTGAATGACTACGGCCTCAGTGACCCCAGTCCCATCTCTGATTCTGTCAGAACACAGGGTCAGTGCGAGCGCTTTTATTTTCCTCTTTTTGAGCTTTACTTTATATTGAGAAGAAGTGAAACTGCATGATTTTTTTTTTTTTTTTTTTTATCATATTTGCTACTATAAAAGTCTTTACATTTCCTTTTTGAACCAACAGACAGCACCTCCACTATGCAGGGAGTGGACCACCGTCACATCCAGAGGGAGCTGGGAGATGTAGTCATACACATGCACACACCAACTGTGCTTTCATCATCTGCTGTCAGGGTGCATTGGATGGTAAGGGTACAAAAGCATAATGACTGTCATCAGTGTTTTCTTCAACATTTTATACTCTGCTTTGAAAACCATAGTTTGGGTAAAGGTCAGATCTGCAAGAACAGCTTTTATAAACACGTTATTCACATCAACAGAGTCATGAGCTATGAGAAGTTAAGGATCTCAAAATATCACAATTGTAAACCTCTGTGCTGTGTAATTCTAGTGAAACAAAATGGATGCTTGTTTTAACACCACAGAAACAAATTTATTGCATTAATTGCTCTTCAAAACATCAGTATAAGTACCAATTTAAGCTTATTGTTACAATGACTCTAAATGAATAAAATCTGTTTAAAACGTGAGGCTTTCAAGGTCCCATGTTTTGGTGGGTTGGACCATTTCATCATGTCTTTGGTATCTATTAAGCAAGGATTTGATTAAAGTTTAAAAAACAAAAAATGAAAATTGAATTTCTGAAGAGGATCAGATGCCACTCTTTTTCCCTCCACTTTCAAAACACTCGTATCTGAGGGCATGAGGAGGCTATTGAAGTCTGTGATAATGAGCTCTGCACTAATTGGCTGCCCAAATGATAAAAGCTTAATGGGAAGGGGGAGAGGGGGTTACAAACTGCAGAGCTTTAGGCCCTGTTTACATGACAATGAAAACGGCCAAAAACAGAGAGTTTTTGTTGCTTTGCACCTTCTGTTTACAGGAGATCGGTACCCGGGGTGCCTGAATCTGCTGGCTTTTGAACTTAGGGTCCAGAGTGAAAAGTTTTGAAAACGTTTTTATATCCAACTCCATGTAAACAGGAAGTAGCATTTTCTGGGAAAACGATGACTCGCGGCAAATGCGCAGTACTCTTTCAGAGGAAAAACCTTTCCGTTTTTGGCGACAACGTTGTCGTGTAAATGGGGCCTTAAAAATAGTCATTGCATGTGCCAAAATACATGCAAGTTGAGGCTGTATGGCTATAACACACACCCCAGGAAGTAACCAACCAAACGTTTTAAGGGGCATTTTCTTGAAAGAGGCATAGCGCATTTCTCAGTGAACTAAGAGTTTAGTCCTTTCCAAGCCCCTTCAAACAACATTAAAAGCAAGGAAAGGTGCATTTTACAGGACATGGGTCCTTAAAGAAATATTGATGGCCAAAATCTTTGGCGGCTATCAAGGTGTTTTTACAGCACAGAGATGTCCTCAGTTATGACTTCTTTTATACTGAAGGTATAGATTCTGATGAGGAGTAAAACTGTTTGTAAATGCAGATTTGATTCACAACTGGATGTAAAGATGTATGAATGAAAACAAAATTCAGATAGGCATTTGAAAATCTGCCAATGTAATCTAGACTAATTTTTTAAAGCATATGTTGTCACTACTGGACAAAGGTCCACAGGTTTGTGTTTCAAGAGCTGAAAAATTCTTTAAATTTGCAAAGCACTATCACTCTCAATTTGGCTGTCCGTTGTACACATTTCTTAGGCAAGATTATAACAATCAATTGATTTTTAAAGCTTAGCTATAATTAACGGTTTAAAGCTACTGTAAGTTATCATTTAATTTAGATTGGATACATACGTGTAGCGTTACCTTATTGCTCCACTTTAAGTGTGTTTAACAATTAGTACTGGGGTTAATACTGCAAATGCTATTTAGATAAGCTTACATTCATTGAAAGGGACCAATGGTGGACACCAGCAGCCTATGTCTAAATGAACAAATGGCGTGGCCTTGGTTTTAATCTGGCTTGTTGCTCCTCAGTCATGTGTCATTAACTCTCTTTTAAATCTCTTTCTCCAAAGTTTATGAGTCTATCGATCATTCTTTTCAGTCAAGGGCATAAATGAAGAAGAGAATTTATACCATTCTTTTGATACCAATTCCATTATGAATTCTGCCCATCGATTAAATACTTTGCTGGTTTCCTTACCAATCCTGTGGATCTTATGTGTGGAAAAAGCAGGCCTACACAGGATTGGTAAGGAGTCAATAATGTGTTTTTTGTTGCTAAAGCCTGAAATCAGAGACACGGTCACTGTACGTGGTGCAGTCAGCATCATTCTGTTTAAAACTGATTCATAATTTTGAACATTTTTGTCTCCTGTTTGCCATAATCCGATCTTTGACCTTTTCACTACTATTTCTGATAACTTCTCTTTAAGAAATGATGACTTCCTTGATTTGAAAGGCATGCAGAACAAATTGGAAATGTCTGATATGTGAATTATTAAGCATGAGGACTATTGGCATTGATGCCTTAAGATAGCTGTAATCAATTCTCAACTCTCTGGAGTCGGTTTTTTGATGCCCATCCCTAGGTATAAAATGCCCCTAAATAGGTCTCAAAACATCCATTTTTTTCTGAAATAACTGTGTAGTGTCACTTCATAACACTTGCAAACAGCTCTGTAGCACCGATAAAGCTGCATGAAATCTTTTCATTATTTTTGAATTAGATGGTGTATTTTTGATGTATTTGCACAGGATTGGTGGGTGCAAAACCTGCATAATTCTCTCTTGAATCGGGCCCTATGCACCTCAGTCATTAATCATGATGTACTGTACATACTGAAAATACTGAAAAGTAAATAAGGTCAACTTTAATTGACAAATAAGCAGAGACTTTGTCAATAAGCCTGAATGGTTAAGGAAGTATCAAGCTGAATCTGTCTTTTGTGAAAAAAAATAAGTGCTGAAAAGATTTATGTTGTGCTGAGATTATGCTGGTTTTCTGTCTAGATTTGTATCTACAGGCAGTTAATCAAACTGAACAAAGAGGATAATTAATCAGAATTTCTCCTGATAAATTCTGCCTTGTTCCAAACACACTGGTATTTATTTGTAGTGTTTTCAGAGTAGATGTGTGTGTTCAGAAGTGTGTGTGCATGTGCCTCCTCAGCAATCTTGAATAACATCTTTTTCCCAATCATGTGGTCTAAATGGAAAGTGTTTATCCCACTGCTGGCTTGATTTTAACCAGAAACATGCTGAGGGGGGAACTATTAATGACCTCATATTGTGGTTTGCAATAAGATTTCACAGATATGAGGAAATGTTCATCTGTAAAACCCTGAAGGAAAAGGAATTAAGTGAGTTTTAACAGATCCTTCCTGCAGGATATCCATGATTAAAAAACAAGATGAGGCTGTTGTTTTAGCCTCCATGCTGCTATCATTACAAAGCTGAGATTTTACTTATATTACAGCTAAATGCAAGCACATCCTTTTGATCCACATCCACATATTTCATTCCTCATGACCTAAAAAAACCCCGAACTCCTGACATTCTGGATTTCTGATTTTATTTTTATCCACTAGGTTGAGCAGCAGTCACCGTACATCCAGGGTTATAAGGTGCTCTACAGGCCGTCTGCTGAGCACGGACAGCCAGAGGGCCAGTGGAGCTTCATGGAGGTACGAGCCCCATGGGAGGACGGGGTGGTGATTGGTCAGCTGAGGAGAGGAACCATCTACGAGTTCAAAGTACGCCCGTTTTTTGATGAATTCCAGGGAGCTGACAGCGAGGTGAAGGTGGTCAGGACTCTGGAAGAAGGTGACTGTCATAAAGGTTTAGTTTTACAGCTAAATTGCTCCCTTACAATTGAAAAGCATCACTTTACTCTCTTTCATTCCTTTGAGTTATTGTGTATTTACATGCAAAGGAGCAGAAATTGCCTGTGATTCAAACAGCATGAGATGAGATTGCGTTTATGTCTGCTTGGCTAACTGTATTCTTCACTGTCTCAGCCCCGAGCAAAGCACCCCAGGGTGTTACAGTGACAAAGAGTGATGCCAATAGGACTGCAATCCTCGTTGCTTGGAAACCGCCTCCAGAGAGAGAGGAGGCTGGAGTCATTCAGGAGTATAAGGTGAGTAACAGAAGGCCTCTGCCCTCACCTGAACTCATGCTCTGAACCCTGCAGCTTAAATGTTACTGGCATCATTGCAAGCCCGGTGATGCCTTTTGTGTTTTAATATGTGTCTCTCATCTCCTCCTTTAGATCTGGTGTCTGGGAAATGAGAGTAGGTACCATGTAAACCAGTCTGTGGATGGCTCCACCTTCTCTGTGCTCATTCCCAGTCTGGCCCCAGGGATTCGCTACAGTGTGGAGGTTGCAGCCAGCAATGGTGCAGGGCCCGGGGTCAAGAGTGATGTCACTTTCTTTCAGTTAGGTAAGGGTTTCTGCTGAAATAAGGAGTTTGTTTACAAAGATTTTCCACCTTAAAGGCTTGAAAGTTTGGATTTGTACAAAATTTAAATAAGCACAATTTGAAACAATTGTCAAAACATTTTAATCCCATATTGACTGAAACATGAGGTAACATAATCATACTTGTCTATAAGGACACACTCACACTAGACAGTGCCTCAGCACATTTAACCCCTCAGGTCCAGTTCCTTTGTGTAGTGTGAAAGCTCATTGCTTCCTGGCTCTGACATGCTTGGAATAAGTGTGCTTTGGAGTTGTCTGTTTTTTTCAATAAATCTGTACAAGCAGCAGCAAATTGGTTCAGTCAACAAGTTACAAGACCCACTACTAACTAGGTCGCTCTACTGGATGATATTTATATCAACCATAATCACACTTCTTGCAGATTTATATTCTTCATTCCTTAATGTGCGTATAAAATAAATATAGGACTATAATATTGGGTGGAAATCATTATTTATGGGTGGAACTGAGCTGCTTGGCGGAGGTCTGTGCTCTCGGAATGCTTTTCTAGTTTGTGTTATTGTTTTCAATTTTCGTGACTCCAAGACATGTTGGTTGGATCTGCATGCATTAAACGACTCTACAATAAATACTCGAGCTGTGTGAGTGCAAGCAAGTTGTGAATTGGAGAGACGAGCAGAGGGCAACTGGTCCAAGAGTTATAGTGCCATAAGGCAACCTCTTTGGGGATTTTTTTTTCCTGTTCTCCAAACTTTCTTCAAGCGTTATGAGTATTTATTCAGCAGTTTGTTTGCAGCTTTGTAGCTCTTTAGTGTCACCTTTAATTGCCACGTGGGCTTCACAATCCTGCAGACTATGGCTGCAAAGGCTGAACTCTCAGTTTGTGGTGATAATTGTAAAGTACAGACCCACAGCTCACAACTTGCAATGCCTACTTCACCGATCACTTGTGGCGTTAAACAAAAAAGGATATTTCAATCAAACCAGCACAACTATACCATTTTTAAAATTAAGAAAATATTAAGACTTAATGCAATTTAAAAGACAAAGATTTGCATGCCTGATTAGTCACATGAGTGACGGCACCATGAACTATGGAGGGACTGCTTGCAATACATAATGAATGAGGGTGAATGTTTTTTTAAGGTGTCAGCAGGGTCACTTACAGAGTGGTGGCTTGTACTCATGACAGTGCATCTCTCAGCATTAAAGGTGCTTATGAAGTATTGCTTTGGCTCTTTTTGTGTTCGTTTGTTAGTTTCTTTTGGGTGAGGCTTCTAGTGTTTTGTTCCACAGAATGGCTCTGTAGGTATGTCAAAGCACTTAGTAAACCTCTGGTTTGAAAAGTGCTACATTGGGAAAAGAGATATATTGTATGTGGAAAACTATATGCCCATTTAGCATTTGATGGCATCATACCTTCCAAGAAGTAAGGACATCAACATGATGACAACTTTGAAATATCACGTCTCCCTTTAACAACTTGTAAGGGGCATTTAGGGGGAAAATGAGTCTGGTTTGTCTGACTTTAAAAGTGAAATGTTTTCCCATTATTGTTTTATGTGAGATTTTAGCTGCGTAACAGGTCAGATGTCTTATGTCTCGCTTTACATTCCAAAATTAGCTGAATATTTTCAACAAGTGACCAATCACAAAAGCAGAAAATCCACTTATGCACCCAGACAACTTTTTGTAATCTCAAAGATCAATGCATTCAAGTACAAATACTCACAGCCCAACCAGAGAAACTGCAAATGGTTTATTGAATAAATCATGGACAATAAACATTGTCCCAACTTTTTAAAATGATATGCTGCTGATAACCGTTTGAAGTACATGCCAAAAAAATTGCCAGCATGTATTTTATGTTATTTAACTTTCTAAAAGTCTGTCTCTTTGATTTTTGTGATTAAATAACCACCTTTTTATTTACATTCTAATTAAAATCTTAACTTGTCAGGATTTAGAGTTATAAAGCAGGGCTGGCTTTGTATGGTAGGACGTTCTACCATCAATCGGAAGGTCATCTCTGGTTGTCACGTGTCCTTGGGTAAGACACTTGACCCCAAGTTGCTCCCACGGCTGCGTCAGTGGTATGTGAATGGTATGAAAAAGTGTGGATGTGTAATGGTAATGTGTGGATGTATTACTGATGGACAACCAAGAGCGAGTGACTATAAGAGTGAATGGGTGTGAATGGGCAGAATCTGAAGTGATGAAAAAACACTTTGAATTGTTAAAAAAAAAAGACTAGAAAAGTGCTTTATTAGTTATATAAGTCCATTTCCAATTTAAAGCACAATGACTCAAACATCAAATCTCGTGGAAACTTCTGGGTATCACAGTTCTCTATCATGGGTTTGCCATCATGTTTCCTGTCTTTTACAATGTCTTGCACTGGTGCTTTTTAACTTTCACACCCTTAAATCTCCCTACATACTCTCTACAGATTATTTCAGCTGTTTTCATGCACGTATTATGTCTGATTTCTCTCCTTCTCCGTATTTACTCCCTAGATTCAGCAGGCCAGATGATGGATCTAAGTGAGGAGAGAGATACTCTGTCTCAGATCTCAGACGTGGTAAGGCAGCCAGCTTTTATCGCAGGCATTGGCGCCACCTGCTGGCTGGTCCTCATGATTTTCAGCGTGTGGCTCTACAGGCACCGCAAGAAGAGGAGCGGCCTCAGCAGCACATACACTGGCATCCGGAAAGGTGTGAGCCCCTCTGTTGTGTGTATATTTTTCAAAAGTACATTAGACACATTTACAAGCATGTAGATTTGTGCATTTCTGCCAAACAGGTTATCATGTTATATTTGTTAGCACATTTGAAGGTCATTCTAATCAAATAAGGGATGAAGCTATGACACACTGAACAGCAGTCCTCATCTCAGCAATATCAAGAAATATTTTCAGACGCTGATATGCAGATCACATCAAAGGGCAGAAAAAAAACGTCTAATCTTCCTTTCACACAAAGATTTAGAAACAAATTTGCATTTGCGACCGTGCAGACAGTCAAACGCTGACCTTTTGCCGTTCATTTGTAGAGTGTCATATCCTCAGCTTGCGGGGCTCGTGCAGGCGCAGGCCTGTCAACATGTCTGCTACAATACCTCTGTTATTTTTCTCGCTTCTCCACGGTCGACTGTCACCCCCATTAACCTTCACCTGGACTCTCATGTTAAAGGCAGAGGCAGCAGAAAGACAGATGGTTATTAAAATATGTGGGTACATCAGTTTATTACTTAGAAATATCACACAGCAGAGTACATATCCAGACACACAAATATGACAAAATAAGAACTGTTCATCATGTTGCTGCTAAAATAGTAAAGTGTGTTTTATTTGTCATAAAGTGTTTATTTTTGTCTTCATCTCTCTCTTTCTCTGTCCTGGCAGTCCCATCATTTACCTTTACACCTACAGGTATGTATTAGATGCCTGATGTTTGATGTCTGCTTATTTAGAGGGATAGTTGTTGAGTTATCACTTTTTCTGCTTTGAGGACTTAGAATAACTTTAAAACAAATTGTGCGACTGATTTTGTGCCATAATCGTGGTGGCAATATTGCACAGCTTGTTCAGTTCAGCAGCACGAGTAAAGCGATTCATGTTGTGCAGAGTAGTGTCATGAAATAAAGATACCTTAACCAGACTATTTTAACTTAAGTTACACATTAGACAACAGCAACCAGATTTTGGTTCAAGAGAAAAAAAACCCTATCCGTTCTCCATTTAGCCTACTTGTAAAAAAGTGCTGAGTAACATAACCTGCTCTCCTCGCAAGAACCTTAATCGTTTATCATCAACATGAAATCATCACCTCTGATTGGCTGGCTACCAGTCCAGATTGATTGTGTCATACATATTTTTAACACTTTTCATTTATTTTTTTCAACCTTTACTACCGCTGTATGCCATTATATTTTTAATAAAACGTTTTGATGGTGATGCCAATATACAATACAAAACGCCTGCCAATAAAGCCTTTTGAATTGAATTGAATTGAGTTGCATTGAATTGCATTAAATAAATATACTTGGTGACAAAGGGTAGGATGTTTCCCACAAATCACTCAGAAAGGTCAAAACAATGATCCACTCATCCAAAAATGAGCAGCAAGTAAACCTGTGCAAAATGTCTGTTCTCCATTACATGGACCCCCAGTTTTCAAAGTTTGATTTTGTCATTACTGTAAGAACAGCTGAGACCACAAGTTACGTGAGCAAAGATAAATATCATATTTCAAACTGTTAAATGCAAATGTAATGTCTAAAATGCTTCTTTTCGTGAAAAACGAACCATTTAGGCAAGTAAATATGCTTATTTAATTCCTAATAAGATTTACTATCTATGTTATTACTTTATTTCAGTGCTGCGCACTGAAGAAGTAAATGTTTCTTGACCTATTTTATTGTATTTTATGTATTTTTTTATAATATGAGAATATTTAATACTCATGTTTTGTTTGGGATTAGTTTATTCACCATCATTACTGACATCCAAAATAGGTAAGGTACAAGAGAAAAAATGAAATGTTTGCAAAAAGCTAAAATAAAGTATACTGTGATTTTAGGAACATGACATTTTCATAAGTGTGCAAGTTATATCTGATGGATTAATCTTTGTCACGACCAAGAGTACAGCCTAGACCAGTGGTTCTCAACGTATGGGTTGGGACCCTTTGGACAAAAATGGGTTTTTTCAACGAAATAAATGAAAAAGTTAACCGAAACCAGTTGAGAACCAGTGATGTTTAAATGTTCTTTTTGAAGTGTCCTCAGACTTCTCTGGATACTTTTGGTGCCCTGTAAAGAGAATAACACAATGATTGATTGCCACAGAATACAAAAAGGGAGAGAAAATCAAGATGAGATCAATGAAATAAGGATTGGCAAAGTGTATGCTTAAAAAAGTAACACTTTTTCTTTTGCATGTACGCCATTCCTTTTTGAACCACATGGGAGCAGAAAACATGTCAGTCTGTGTTTGTGGAAAAATAAAGGAACAGGTTTTCTTTCATGTAATGCTTCAGTCATTTAGGCCTATCTGTTTGCTCTGTAGGATTCACTGATTAAATATGAAAATATGGGGAGGATTCGAAGGGGGGATTTTCTTCAGTTGATGTTGTACTTGTGGTGGAAGAGAAACTTTCTTCAAAAGTGCCTCTGCGTCAGATCAGGCATCATACTAAAAATGGTAGAAGCACAGGTGTTTGTGTTTTCTCCATGTGAATTAAACCATGAAGTCATAAATGTTGCTCTATTGATTAATGCATTTGCTGAAGTGAGGGTAGGCTTTGACTTAATGTTCTTGCTTGGAATCTTTGCTTGCCTTCGTGGCTTTTGTCTGCTTTTGGCACTTCCTCTCTGTGACAGCTCATCAAGCTCTCCTATTTTTTTCTCTTTTTCTCTTTGCAGTGGCGTATCAAAGAGGAGAATCTGTGTGCAGCGCTGGCAGGTGAGTGGTATTTTTGTTCCTTTGTGTTATATAAAGACTGATGGGAAAGAGGCAATTGCACAGTGTGAACACTAGGGGGAGATGTCTCTCTTCTGTAAACTGGATTAACCTCAAGCATCCACCCCATACTCATCCATCAGCCTCATATGAAAGCCTGCCACAGGGTTTGATTGACAGCTCTGTGATCCTCCTTGTTGCAGACCTGGCCTTCTCAGCATGGGTGAACCTCTCAACCAGCTGTGGCTGCCAGACAATTGGCCGAATGCATGTGCCAATCACAAGGACTGCAGCATCAACTGCTGCAATAATGGCAACGGCACCAGTGACAGCAACATGACAACCTACAGCCGGCCAGGTTAGTGCCAGACTTTTAAAGAGCTGGTAAAAAAGAATCCTACAGTACCCAGGCTTTTAGAAACATGCTACAGTAGGGTCCATATGTTTACCATTAACTCGCTGCCTATGACATTGTACTTTATTATAATCTTGATTCGCTTTGTTTAGCATATCATTTGTAAGTTGGCAGTACCACAAAAATATTTATTCTTTTAATAACTCTTGTTAAATTGCTCTTTTCTCATAGAACAAAGCACAAAACTCTTAATCGTATCCCGTTTCCACATAGGCCTTTTAAACAGCATTGTGTGTTCAGGGTTTTTGCTCTGACCAAAAGGCATGTTCTGGCAAATGGCCCTCACATGCCAGAACTGTTTACTAAAGCACTGCAAAGCAGAGGGCAGCCCTTAGCTTGCCATGCCAGATCACAATATTGTGGTAGAATTACAACTTCACATCGAAATTCTGAGATCAGAAGACATCAAGAACAGAAGATGGAAGAACAAAATGTAAAATAAGTATATTATATTCCCTTCCCAAGGCTGATTTGCTGTCTGTTTTATTAATATTTGGTGATTTTTGCCTTGAGTACAGTAAAAAACTTAAAAGGCTATCTTTTAAGGTTTAATTCTTCTAAATATTCAATTACTACTTGCTTTGTTTTGCTGTAATCCACAAAGTAAAACTATTTCTTTCGATGAACATCAAAACTGTTATTGACATGAATAGAAATACAGACGTGTTTGTCAGTTTCACACAACTTGAAACTGACAAAAGTAATAATGCATAAAAAATTACTGAAAATTAACTCATGAAAATCAGACATTGCTTTTGAATTGTAGTTCAACAGAATCATTTTAAAAAGCAAAATAATGAAAATGGCCAGGACAAAAATGATGGTACCCCAAGAAAAGATGTAAAATGATTTGACCATAGGGACATGTTAAACTAAGGTGTGTCCTGTAATTAACATCACAGGTGTCTTCAAACTTGTAATCAGTCAGTCTGCCTATTTAAAGGGTGAAAAGTAGTGACTGTGCTGTTAGCTTTCTGTGGTCCATGTTCAGTGTGGTACACACCACGATACCAAAGGAGAAAGTTGTCTCTGGATATTAGAAAGAAAATTATAGACAAGCATGTTAAAGGTAAAGGCTATAAGACCATCTCCAAGCAGCTTGATGTTCCTGTGGCTACAGTTGCACATATTATTCAGAAGTTTAAGGTCAATGGGACTGTAGCAGACCTCCATGGATGTGGCTGCAAAAGAAAAATTTATGACAAATTGAAGAGACGGATAATACGAATGGTAACCAAAGAGCCCAGAACAACTTCCAAAGATTTTAGAATTGAACTCCAAGGTCAAGGTACATCACTATCAGATCGCACCATCCGTTGCTGTTTGAGCCAAAGTGGACTTAATGGAAGACATCATTGTTGAAAGCAAATCATAGAAAAGCGAGACTGGAATTTGCGAAAATGCATATTGACAAGCCACAAAGCTTCTAGGAGAATGTCCCTTGGACAGATGAGACAGAACTGGAGCTTTTTGGCAAGTCACATCAGCTCTATGTTTACAGATGCAAAAATGAAGCATACAAAAAAAATAACACTGTACCTACCGTGAAACATGGAGGAGGCTCAGTTATGTGGTGTGTCTTGAATCTGTGCAGGGTACAATGAAATCTCAAGACTATCAAGGCATTCTGGAGCCCAAATGTGCTGCCCAGTGTCAGAAAGCTTGGTCTCAGTCGCAGGTCATGGGTCCTCCAACAGGATAATGATCCAAAACACAGCTAAAAACACAGAGGAATGGCTCAGAACAAACATTGGACTATTCTGAAGTGGACTTCTATGAGCCCTGATCTAAATCCTATTGAACATTTGTGGAAGGAGCTGAAACATGCAGTCTGGAGAAGACACCCTTCAAACCTGAGACAGCTGGAGCAGTTTGTTCACGAGGAGTGGGCCAAAATACCTGTTGACAGGTGCAGAAGTCTCATTGAGAGTTACAGAAATCACCTGATTGCAGTGATTGCCTCAAAAGGTTGTGAATCAAAATATTAAGTTTAGGGGTACCATCATTTTTGTCCAGGCCATTTTCACTATTTTGTTTTTTTAAATTATTCTGTTGAACCACAATTCAAAAGCAATGTCAGATTTTCATTGGTTAATTTTCAGAAAATATTTATGTATTATTACTTTTGTCAGTTTCAAGTTGTTTCAGTGACCATTGTGGGTTTTTATTTCTTTAACACAAGGGTACCAACAATTTTGCACGTCTGTAGCTCTGTACAAGTGCTCGACTATATACATCCTGTTCATTACAAATGATTCATATGGTTGATAAGCAGCAGATTAAACTCCTTCAAGCATCCATCTCAAAAACTCCTGCGATCTCAGCTGATGCCTTGTGATGTATATATAAGGCTGTTTTAACCCCCAAAACCAACTTTTCTGCATCAATCATGTGAAATTACTTCTGAGAGCTTCTGACCAGTCAACAACTTTTGGCCATGTGCTACTGATAGTAAAGTGATGCTGACATCGTGATAAGATTTGGAATCAAATCATTTTTTTTCATTTTTCTGTAATTTTAAACGTACCACATACTGTGTATTTGTCTTCCTTTTTGGATCGATGTGCTCAACATAGATTGACGCAGGCTTGAAACAGAGTTTGTGGCACAGGGTTTGGAAACCTACTGATTAACTAGAATGGAAAGGATTTGGTGCAGAGTAGATGAAGCTCACGGTGCTCTGCGCATATCAACTATATGGAAATTTGAGCTAGTAATGTACGTAACTGCAAAAGCTTGTTGTTGCATTAAGGACCACATATTTGATACATGCCAATCCATAAAGCTTTTATGGTGAAGGGATACAGTAGGTTTGACCATACATTTGTTCCTTACCTCAAAGAATCTCTGCCTTAGTGACAGAAATTGTTAAAAATGGTTTAATTCAAAAGCATATGTTTTCAATAGTGCTGATGTGATTATTTGTTATGATAATGAAACCTGAGCACCTTGTAGACTTTACTTTTTAATACTACTTTGATACTTTTGGACAGTTTTTTGCTTTCTATTAATCCCATGTGCTGAAGATATTAATTATGAAGAATATGTTTATAGGATGCAAATATTAGATTACAAGAGTGAAACTATTAGTAAGTTATGAAAAAGACCTCATTATAAATTAAAGAATATCTCCTCTCTGTCGGGCCTAAACCTCTTATCTCTATTTTTTAAAAATAATTTTCTGTCTTTATTTTCTTTTTCACAAATCAGTGTTATTGGTTACTGTTCATGGTCATTGGGTTTTATGCATTTTCCAATCAATAAAAAGTAAAGAAAAATATTTTTTGATCAGAACAATGCAATTTAGTTAGTCATTTAGAACTTTGTTTTTTTAATTCCTGAAAAGTAGCAACTTTGGGGATAAATTAGTTTGTGCCCAACAGCAAAGATTATTATGTCATCACTAAGACTAGGAGTTAGGAGCTTTTTGCCATGAGAATAGACCATTTTTATTGAGTTATGAGGGGAATAGAAATTTTCTTGTACTGAAACTACCTTGTAAGATCCATACTAAGCTCTACTATCATTCCAGATAATTGAATCATTATAAATGTACTACAACTTTCTTGATTACTGCTCATTAAAGTAAATTAGAGAGTATGAGAGAAAACTCTCAATGGCCTATTAGCAATAGAATATGACTCATAAGCAGCCAGTGTGCTATCAGTTAGCATCACAAGCAGCTAGTAAATAGTGAATACACAGAACCTGTACAAAAAGGAGATTGAGGCTTTATTCTTGTTGTTTTCATGTGCCGCTTTGTTCCATGTCCTTCTCAGCTGACTGCATTGCTAACTATGGAAACCATCCAGAGAACAAACAGGGTGGACAGCTTGGTTCTGAGACAGCCATTTATAGTGATGTGAACCTCTCCAACAAGCTGAACGAGATTAAAACATTCACCAACTCCAACTTGGGCTATGTGAGTCCTGGAGGAGATTACGAGCCCATCCCCTACGCCACCACACAGCTCATCCAGGCCAGCATTAAGAATAAGGCGGCCGCAGGCGGGGCTGCAGCAGAGCCTCTGGACATGCCCTGCTGGAACAAGCCCCCCAATCCACCTCCAATACCTAAGGAGATGGCAGCACAGATGCAGTACAATATAATAGAGAAAAACATGCATAATAAAGGTAAAAATTAGTGAAATTTGACACACTTTATTATAATTATAGGAGAGACGCTGAAATTCTCCTGCCTCTTTGTTTTTGTTAGATCATCTTCAAGGAAGCGAAGGAATGATCCACCCAAAAACTATCCCCTACAACCAAATGAGCAGAGATCACAGCACGGGGGGCTCACACCACAGCTCAGACAGAGGCAGCAACAGCACCTCAGGTCAGGCCAACAGCATCCCTGGATTTTCACCATGCCAGAGCAAAAGTCTGTTTTAACCCTGATATGTTCATCTTCTTTCTCAGGGAGTCAAAATCAAAAGAAGGGAACGCGGGCCCCAAAGCTACCAAAACATAATGCAGTAAGCTGGGGAGATGCCCCGCCCCCTCCTCATAATAATGCCTGGGACTGTGATGATTACAGCCTGCCAATGGAGAGGAGGTAAGGAGACGGAAAAGACATTTGCATGCACTCCTATAAAGCACACATTAGTACACACATGTGTACTGATGACGACTGGTTTAGTAACTATATAGACCATAAAAATGCACCTTAATTTGCTCCTGATTGGATAGAGAATTAAAAATAATTAACTGTCATCACTGTACATCGTTTAAGTGCAGTCACCTTAAGTTTTTTCCGGCCGTTAGTCTGTTTCAAGATATGATGCGTTCCATATGCCTCAGAATCTGGAGTCTGCACTGTGTTATAGTCAAAGAAAACTTTAATACTTGGACAAATGAGGTTAAAACAAAATATCATGCTTAGTTTGAATGGTAACCTCTACTTAGGATGAACCTTATGCCTCTGTGGTACAATCAAAACTACGACTCAACCTTAGTTAGAACTTAAACAGTTAATTGAAAGATTTAGTGTAGACTCTACACCATAATTTAAGATAAAGCTTATGTAAAGCTGGTGCAACAGGCTACTGGTGGTTTAATTTGTATTGGATTATCACCATCAGGTATCAGCTATACTTGGAAATCAAGGAAGATTTATATTAGGTATTTAAGACCACCTTTCTAACCAACTCTTTGTTAAAAATAGTTAAAAGTAAAGTAACTATTGTTGCTACAGTACTGGAGCATTTTAAAGGAATAAATTTCAGCTGCTATAAAACACTATTAAAGAATTACAGGGGTTCAAGCTGGGAGCTCCTATGTGGCAGTTTTAAATGCTGAGATATTTTGTCTTTTACCTCAAAACCTGTGCAAAAGTGTAATGCAAACAACAATGTAAACATCTCTCATCAGTTGTATCATATATTTGCAGGACAGTCAGTCTGACAGACCTTGCATTAATTACTCAATATATTTTCACTTGCTTTGTTCCTGCCCATAACACAAATAGTGCTGCAATGATTAGAAGTTATCACAAACCAAGAGTTCTAATAAACTGTCAAATTTAACTTTAGTTAATATGTATGTTCTCTGCAATAGAAGTACTATGCCATAAAGTATATATACAAAAAGGCAGAGCACTGCTTTGTGTCATTGATACATTTCACATGAATGAGGGTGAAAAGTTGTCCAAAATGGGCTCCTTGGTTTGTCCTGCATGGAACTCACAAAGCTTTCTTTAATAGCTCACCACACAAACCAGGGTGCTTTTTATAAGTTTTGTTCCTTAATATATAAAATACATTCCTAAAACCCAAAAGGTGGTTTGAAATTCAAGATCTCATGTCCTGGTGTGTTGGACTGGTAACATCGTGTCCTCAGTGTCTATTAAGGAAGGATCTGATTTAGACTGAACAAAAGAATGAAGCATTTTTGTCACTAAGGAGGATCACAGGCAGCTCTTTTCCCCTCCCCTCTGGAAACGCTCATACCTGAGGGGGCCGGGAGGCTATGGAAGGCCATGATAATTAACTCTGTGCTGACTGGCTGCCCAAGCAATGTCTGCTGGGAGGGAGGAGGATGGATTACACGCTGTGAAGCAGACATGGCATCTGCCAGTGACGAGCAGAAAACACACATGTAGGTGGGGGTTATACAGCTATTACATAGTAAACCCCCAGGAAGTAAAAAACAGAGCATTGTAAGGGGCATGTGCTTTAAAGAAGCATTCAGGTCCATCTCAAGTAAGCAGCAAAGACAGGATTGAGATATCAACAATAATGGCTACTAGTAGCATTTCCAGCTTGAATATGATATGCCACTTCTGATATTAGGGCTCCACCATGTTGCAGCTCTCAGAATTAAAAACTAATCTGGCTTTGAAGCTGTTGGTTATTTGAGGTAATAATATAATATATCCAAAAGGTGATACAATGGGATTTTTACATTTTTTAAATAATTTCTCTCTTATTTTGCATATACACAAAAACACAGAACAAGGTTGTCTGACTGCAGAAGGATAATTGTAGCTGCAAACAGTAACAAACTTTGCACAACAGCATGGCCTGATTGTCACAGCAAAAGGCTTTCACAGAACTAATTACACAGTGTACGTTATTTCCATTGTCAGACAGTCTGTTTATCAGGGCAAAGGGTTTAAATAATTGAAAATATTAATGAAATGTACCGAATAATAAACAGGCCGGCATTCAAGACATGCACCGCATTTTAATTATCTAAAGGTAATAAGAAAAGACAGCCAGGTTCTCACCTGGCATTATCAGGACTGGACCAATTAAGAACCATTGCTCTACTGCAGCACAAGCTAATACACTGATAAGCATAGTTTTAAAGTGTGGTTTGGTAACAGTTTTACCTGTTAAAATGCACTAAAGTTACTGAATTTCACAACAAAGAAAACAAGCAATATTGCTGGAGGTTAATACGAAGCGTGCTCTTTTGTATCTCCTCAAAAGCCGGTACAGAATGAGGTTAGCGGACTCACATGAGCATAATTGCAGCTGTAAACATGTGCAGCCCTCGCACAACAACACGGCCTGATTGTCACAGCAGAGGTCTTTCACAGAACTAATTACACAGTTTAGGTTATTTCCATTGTCAGTCAGTCAGTGTATTAGGGCAGAGGGTTTATACAGTATAATTGAAATGACTTAATGAAATGTACAGAATAATAAACAGGCAAACATTCAAGACATGCACCACATTTCAGCAATAAGAACCAGATGGTGCAGAAAGCTTATTGTTCCTCTTTGTGTGTTTTTCTATGATGGAAATTTTTGTTGTCTAACGGAGGGGCAGAGGGGATTTGCATTTAGGTCTAATGGGCTGTGACTAATGTGTAAGGACTGCCAGCACCCCTCATTCCTTTAGCCATTACCTCATGTCACTTGTCCTTTTCTCATCAGTTTTGATCCAGAGGAGAGAGTAGAGGTCTGCCCGACTCCGCCGGTGAGAGGAGCCGCCTCATCCCCCTCTGATGGGACTTATAGTCACCCACCTACCACATTATCACAAGGGGACCTGAGCAATGGCCTGCATGATGGAGCAGATTCCCTCAGGTAATAAGATTTAATGCAATACATGCTGAAGTTGGGATTATTTTTCAGTGGCATCATACCTGTCTGGTATTCATCTTTAGTGAGTTTGACACATGAAGGTCAGTGTGGCTGGTATTTAGAGACCCTCTCAAGATACTGAAACTGGCATGTGCCTATAAAGTGCTGGTGACATGGTTTGCAGCAAAGTATAGCAATAGTTACAGCCATTTAAAAATTGGTTGTCCCTAACAATACTAGATCTGTATATTTTGGAATAGTTTTGCTTTAAATTTGAAAAGGACTGTGAAGTATGTGTGACTTAAATATAAATTCAAACCACTAGAAAACTGCTCATCACATTCAGCCCTAAGTCATCTCGAGCAGGGCTGATTCAGGGGTCGTGTGATGCACTTCAGAGCCTCATGCCTATGTCATTCTGTTAATAAAACCACAACATTAAAGCTCTTGGTGCTTGATCTTTGTGAAGTCTGTTCTGGTACCTGCCAATGATACCTTAGCCAGTTGCTCACTTCTACCCAAAGGGTTAATTCTTTTTGTTGTTAAAAATAAAGTGATTTGTGGCAAAAAAATAACATTAAACCCCAGACTTTTGTCTCTCTGCTTCTTCTATACAGAGCAAAGCCAGACTATTGTCATAGTACATTGAGGTAGAGGAATGTAATGTATGTATGCCATATTCAGAATACAGTTGCAGGGATTTGTTTTGTATCTAACATCTCTTTTTGTGCATAATATTCACCCTCATCTGAACAAGTCACGTGTTTATGCTCATGCCGGGCACTGATCAGATAAGCTGTGTGGATCCGGAGGTGCTTTGAGAAGCTTATCTGGAGTCAAACTTTTTTAAGAGCTTCAAAAGGTTTTGCATTCTTGTTTATTTTAGGCTGTAGAATCAAAGTATGTACTGTCAGCATGTAAATGTCAACTTTTCCAGCAGTGACACCACAGATGTGAGAAACTGCAGAGAGATTTTTCCTATCTCTATCCACAACCTTTGCAAAATTTGATACCTGGGTTGTTAACTATTGTCTTGTTTCCACTGTGATCAGCACTTTTTATATATGTAACTGATCCACTACATTTACATAAATATTGCAGAGTTTAAAGAAAAAAAAAAACAGCTGCCAGAGCAAAACATTGCAACTCTAGCCTTCACAGTGGACAGGCCTGTAGGGGCAGATTTGTCATTGTTGTCAACCACCGTAGCTATGATGTCATGCTCTGCAGGCACAGGCATACGGAGGTTGAAAGCTTACAAAACATAGTAAGACTGTGAAATTTTAAGCATTTTTAAAAATGTCTTCAAAACCTTTTTCACATCTTCTTTGGACTCCGTATGGTTCATAAGTAAAAGGGTGCTCACCACTAAGTAGAGATGTACAAGCAGTACCAAACATCTTCTGTCTTAAAACCAAAAAAAACAATAAACAATAAACATTTTATCGATGCAGCGAAGGCATGTTTTGTCCTCTGAGCTCCACAGTAAATCAAGGAGTAAAGGGAGGGCTATTGTTTACGTCTCAGAAATTCTGAATCTTCTCCACAGTAGCAGGATGGACTCCATTGCCCAAACAGCAGTAAAAAAAAAAAATCGACACAAGTGGTTTCTTTGCTTGTTAGCCCTTTTACCTCTGATATTTACTCAAATCAATAACGTGCTTAGTGCCATACACAGTTTAAGACCATCAACATGCACAAATTAGAACATAAAGCAACAAAACATGATGCCTGGCTGGCCAAGAAATAAAAAAAAAGACCCAGAGTTTTTATTTTACATGACTTGAGACATCTTTTTAGTGTCAAAAAATGTAATTAACCTCCCTCACCCTGTCCTCATCGGTGCATATCTTGGCCTCACTGCATGTGGCCAGGGTTCTAACACAGATGCTTGACCGCCATCCCCCATTGGTCATACAATGACAGGACATTCAATCATCTCTTTTTACTGATGCAGTCATGTTGTTCCTTTGACCAAGGTTATAATGTTTTTGATGTTTTATTGGCCTTTACCTTCTTTCAGTTTTTGTTTCTTGTTTTTAATTTCAGGTAATTTAGATACGTTTTAATGCTGACTTTGATTTTATTTTGGGAAAATGCTTGGTCCTAGTCTGGTCTTGATCAGTTTTCATGCTGGTTACATTTTATTTTATTGTGTGTGAGTGTCTTGGTGCCAAAAATGTGAGGGGAATGATCTTAAAGGGATGGTTTGGGTTTTTTGAAGTGGGGTGGTGTAAACATTGGTATGAGCCTGAACTTGTGCTAGAGTGTCACAGCTGAGTTCTCTCTCCTTTCAGAAATCAGTGGCTAATGCTACACATTACCGTAAATGGTGCCAAACATTTTGCATAATTAAAGAATCATGGGAGAAAACAAGCCATAAAACCAGCCTGGTCATTGCACGCTTTCAAACAGTTTGTTTGCATTCACTTAATTTTCCGCCACACCGCTGCTTTGATTAGGCACTATTTTAAGACAGGGCACAGCCTATGTGTCCTTAAGCCAGCAGCATAAGGATCAAACTACAGTCTTACTTGAATTTTGCTAAAAACACAAATAAAATTTATTAAAAAGAAAGATTAGACAAATGCATGAATGTTTAAGGATTACTCTGCGGACCAAGCACAGTCATTTTGACAAAACCCCTTTTTCTAGCTCATTTTACCTCCACAACAATGAACATAGTCTGTGCTGCCATGAAGTACAATTATCATAAACTGTGACTTCTGTCTTCACAAAATAAACACTCAGTATAAGCCGAATACTCACTTTGAAGATGAAGTTTTATTGAGCTCCTCTGTTTTGTCCCTGGAGTTTGTGAAACAGTGAATCTGGTGCATACAAGTATAAATGTCCATTACAGCAATGAGGCTCTGCGTGATGAGAGTTGATTACTGCAAACAAACATATAAAAGCCGATAGTATCCTCTGATCCTGATCGTCCTGAAACATCCTGATATTTTTCTCAGTTACACTCTTGTATTATCCTGATTGACAACATGAGCTCATGTTCTGAATCATCAGTTAGCGTGTGTTTCTCAAGTCCTTTATTTCTCATAGCAGATTCCTCCATCTTCAATTCAGATCTGTTGACTCTCCATCCACAGAAGTTTCTCCTGTGTGTACTCCGGTTCATACAAGTATCTTAAGTAAATTGTGGTCATATTGGCTGCAAATATCATCAATTTATCACATTTTGTAGCGGCTGATTCCTCTTTTGAAGCAAACTAGTCAGCGCTGCTGGCAGAAGGACACGTAGGCTGTGCTGAGATTAATGCCTAATCAAAGCGGCGATGTGGTGGGAAATTAGGTGGATTTAAACAAACTGTAGGGTTTGATGAGCCCATTCTGATTTTGTGGCTTGTTTTCTCCCACAATTCTCTTAATTATGCAGACAGTTTGGCACCACGTACAGCAATCTATAGCATTAGTGTCTGTCCCAAGATTTCTGAATGGAGAGACCTCAGACATGGCACACGTTCAGGCTTATGCCACGTACCTCACATAGCCCCATTTTGAAATACCTGAACTATCCCTTTAACATTTTATGATGTAACAGAAAGAAACTATTAAAAAAAGGGCAAACGTTTACATTTTTTTTAAGTCAGCAAGCTTATTAAAAGTTGAAATGATGTGCCTGAAAACAGAAGACTATTTGTCTTAAATCAGATTTTATTTCATTTTAATTGGTTTTTAAAATACACAATATACTTTCAGTAAATGATTGTTTCATTTTACTTTGGTTAAGCCTTATTTAATCATTGTATAAATTTATGCTGCAGATTTTTTATATGCATTGTCGATGGTACAAACCTTGGTTTTTAAAAGACTGCTCATTTATTTTTGATCTGCTTTCCAGCCATCCTCAGCCTCTTTCCCCACTGCACACATACAGCTCCATCCCCGTCTGCATGGACACTGACGGACAGGAAGAGGAAGAGGAGGAGGAAGCAGAAGAAGAAACAGATGCTGAGCTTCCCGAAAATCACTACAGCCAACAACATCACGACCATCAGAAGCACAAACACCAGCTGCAGCATCCCTCTGCACACAAGCTGCTCCTCCACGGGCTAGAGCAGACCCCGGCCTCCAGCACCGGGGATCTGGACCGATCAGTCACAGGGTCCATGGTGAACAGCTGGGGCTCAGCGTCCGAGGACAACATCTCATCAGGCAGGTCCAGTGTTGTCAGCACCTCAGAGGGATCCTTCTTCACTGATGGAGATTTCAACCAGGCTGTAGCCTCCTCAAGGGATATTGTAGGCCTCCGCATGTGCAGATACCCGGAGGAGTCAGGTGAGAGAGCATGTGGTTAAACGTTTCAGCCACAACAGTCTTATTCCTTCATGGATCCTCAAGCAGCCAACAGTGTGACAGAAACACATTCCACTGAATGTTAGATTGCTCGGCAGGATTAGGACAATTAAACTCATATATATTTATAGGAAACAGATGCTTTGCAATAACTTGTTTCTTCAAGCTGTTCTCCAAGTCATTAATCATATTTTCACTGGTTTGAGGAAATTTCCTTGTTCATTTAAAACAGATGTAAGTATTATTGTTTTTCAATAACAAATTAAGCTATATACAGGCCCCTAACTTCACTTTGTTTTTTTTTTCCCTCCATCTCAAAGCAATCAATCCATGTTATAGCTTCCCAGACATTGATTTTGGTAAAAGCGTTATTCCAAAAGAACACAGTGTACCACAGACCAACAACTCATTTGTAGGTTAAATGATGCAAGAAATAAATGAGGAATTCATTTAAAGTTTGATTTCCATATTCTTTAACCCAACCCTATGTAATCAGAGGACCTATCTGATTCAGCACTGAGTTAATGCTCTTTCAATTTTGAAAATACTCTTAAATGTTTCTTAACAAACCTCAGTGTTACTTTGGTCAAAAGCACAGTATGTAAAATTTCATTAAAAAAAGAAAAAAATGACATGTAGAAGCTGGGATTAACAGATGATTTAACAAAATAGGGAAGAAAACATATTGTACATTTTTGAGATCTTTGGTAGGGAAAAACTCTTAATAGCCAGTCTCCCTTATAATGTAAATTCACTCATAAAATGAAATAATTCCTTGACTTTTGAGTAGGGTGACCATATTCTGAAAACCCAAAAAGAGGACCCCCAGCAGCATGTGTAGCTTCTTGACGCATGTGGCATGCACACGCAATATCTTGACAGGTTGGTATATGGAATAATGCCAGTGGTCCAATGCAGTGCTTTATTATAAATATTAACCCTTTTACTTATATGAATATAAATGGCTGCATGGTCTTTTTTGCCTTTTTTTGTCAATAAATGTGTCCCAAAAATGCCCTTTGAGTAAATAATTTTGCCCCTTTTTCCAGGTAAGAATAAAACATTCTAGCAAGTCTGTCATTATTAAGTTGTAAATGCTTAAAACAATGTGTAATTACGAGAAAAAAAAAAAAAAAAAATTAACAGGTTCCTCTTTATAAATTATTCCAAATGAGCATGTACAACACTTTTGAGAGTACAAAACCGAAACTCAACCTATTTTAGATTTATTGTTATTATTTATATTATGATATTATTTAACTATTTATGAAATCCATAAAACAAGAACTATGATTAAAAAGACAATATAAAAAGATGAACTAGGAGAAATACAGCAAAACAAGGCAAAAATATGACTAACATATTTGTCTCTGAATCCTCTCTCTGCTCTCCGGCTCAGTCAGCTCACTTCCCGTACTGCCCCCTCAGGCAATCCAACCTTACCGTAATGTACCATATATCACTGGAAAGTTCCGCTCCTCAGCTTTCAGAATCCAAAATTATTTGGGTATCGTGAATACTGGCAACATATTTGTCTGGAGAACAAGCTGAGCAAAACCTGGACATTTTTGGGAAATTTTATAAAATCACCCCGGACATAATTTTACGACCAAAAAGGACGACATGTCCAGGCAAAAGAGGACGTATGGTCATCCTACTGTTAAATGAAAAATGCCTGATGTATTGCAGATTTTAATGGAAAATTGTCTTTATTTGCTACTTAGCAGCAGAGCTTACTCTCTGTTCAACTCATTTTTTTTTTTTTTTGTGCAGGAAGTACACATATTGGTACTCAATTTAATTCAGTATCCATTAAAATGACTTATTGGCATGAATCTTGTAGGGCATTATTACCAAAGCATTTCATTAAAAGAATAAAATAAAAAGAAATACATTTATTCAAAATAAAATGGAAACAAGGAAGCAGAATTATATGCAACAACAAAACAGCAACTTCTAGTTACATTTCCCACAACCCGATGAAATAGTCTTTCCCATTAACCCTCATCATGTCATAGCGGCTCATTCATTGTCATCCTCAAACCAAAACATGCCCCATCAAAACTAAAAAGTAGCATTTCTTTAAGAAGTATTAGACAGATAATAGCTGTGCAGTTAATCAAAGTTTTATTTCAATTTAAATTACTGCCTCTTACTGCCTCTGACGACAGAATAATTGAGATTTAAAGGTGTAGTGTGTAGAAGTTGGCAGCATTTTACCTAACAGAAATGGTGGATACAGGATATAATGATTCTATTTGTATGTAAAGTCCATCAAAATAGGTGTACAATCATCCCCATAAAACTTTTGTATTCTTCTTATTAAGTCAGAAAAAGCGTTTTATATTTATGTACCGCGGGTCTCCCCTTTGTGGAGGCTGACATAACAATCCGCCATGTTGTCTACTGGTGGGTTTTGGGAACAAAAAGAGCGAAACGCAATTCTTGAATTCGAGTCTATGAACGTTTACAAAACCTATAATCATCATCTTAACTGACCTATAATCTATAAAAAACAGTAGTTACAAATATGAACGAAAAAACCCTCACCTTGTAACTGTTGTAAATGATGCCCAGTTCACAATCCTTTTTGGTCTTCGACGGCTCTCTTTGTTAAGTGAATTTTTTTTTTTTAGTAACAGGCGGGTTCATTCCAAAATCTGAACGCTACATGTCGCTAAAATGCCAATTTCTACACACTGCACATTTAAAGATTCAGTGTCCCACTTGTTTTGTCTTTTTACCATTTTGTCGCCTATACTTATGTCCAGGTATTTAAATTTTTTGCATTTACTTTCATTTGTTGCTCGTTCTTTAATGTTCAACATTTTAGTGTTAAGATCATATCAGTTTAATGACTGCATGTGATGAGTTTTGTAAAACCAGTGAGTAGTCATATTTTAAAATTGTGATCTTAATATCTATCAAAATTATCATGATTACATTTTTGCCATGATCAAGCAGCCCTAGGACAGATTAAAGGCACTAATTATTATTTTAATTACTGTAGATATTTTATTTTTTAATTTAGAGACTTTTTTAAATTGTATTTATTTGTTGACTAAATACAGAGACAAAAAACTGTGTACAAGAACCTTTTTTGGGGGGATATTTAAATAGTACAGTAGGAGGACAGACATTGGGAGGAGGTTGGATAGAAGAGAGTCAGTAACGATGTGTAAAGTGAACTTCAGGCCTGATTTGAACTTAGGACCACAGGACTGTAGTGCCAGGCCATCTGCACCTCATAAAAACACCCTTTTAGTAGCATTTATTTTCATCCAAAACTGGACTCTGTTCTGTAAACCAGTGTGCCCAATACACCAGAATAAAATACAGAGACACATGGTGTCGTGACCACAAGCACACTCACCACATCACTCACTTCAGACGGCCTTGATTTAAAGTTAGCCGTTACTGAAAGTACCCATTTCTGCTTCTTTTTTCTGCATTAGGTCCATCAGCTCATGGTCCTGCAGTCAGACAAAATAAGTGGTTCATTGCTTAGTAAATCAACATTTTTGAGTGCTGGTTTATTTAGGTAGGATAATTTAAAGATAACAAGATACAAACAGAAATAAGCAGCGCACATATTGGGTCTTGACAACTAATGTAAACTGTAGGCTAAAGGCAAGACCGTTGTACCATGGCTGGCAGAAGTGCAAACAAAAAGAGGAACAGAGCATCACTGAAACTACATACTGTGGACTTTGCATCATTTTTTTTTAAATATCAAGATGCCGCAACAATTTGATCCTTTATTCTATGTGAAAGACTATCATAACCAGACTAGGACTTTTATAGTAGAGTGATATATTCAGGACTATGTCTTTGTTCTGTGTTTAAAAATTTGAAAACGTCTACTATACTCCAATACAGTTTGGAAATGTTATTTCAGTTAATTATTTCTACCCTTTAATAATACCAACTTGTGTAGATTGTGCATTTGTAGAATGAGCAACACAGCTACACGTGCAGGTAGTGCCTCAAAAAACATGCCAAAATCTCCTGCAGCTGGAAGCTGGTGTTCCGGTACGCAGAGTAGCAGCATTATTTGGTGTCAGCTCT
>JBAMNC010000147.1:1160000-1347500 GCA_037902135.1 Cetoscarus ocellatus | reverse complement strand
CGCATCAAACTGATCTCTGCCCTCCTCCTCCATTTGCCCAGCTGTTTCATGGCGACCCCGCCCCCGGTGGGCAGGGAACCAGGCTGGTGGAAAAGCAGCACAATGCGAGTAGAGTAGAGCCGGGTAGAGGCAGGGGAGCGGGCCGAGTAGAGTAGGGCCAAGGCGTGCTGGTGTAACTGTAACAAATAACTTAAACCCTATTAATTAATCCAATATCTATATTACTCACATAAGTTGTCATCCTGTTGTTTTAGTGCAATATGGTCCTACAAAATCTTTAAGGCGCACCCAAACTTGTTTCCAAGCACGCCGCAACATTCCAGAACCCCTGGTCCAGACTGTCAGCTTAAAGTTTTTCCCGGTTACCATTTGTGGAGAATTACACACTGACATTATCTAAATTGCATATGTGTATGCAGGGATGCAGTCTGTGTTGACTGCAACAATAAAGAAAGGCCAGGGAAATAACTGATTAAATTTTTGATGACTCAAAGAATACAAATCAAGTTTTTTTTTTCCCCCAAAACCATTTACTGTGTTAAAAAAGGACTAGGGTTCTGTTAATGGTACTCAGGATATACTACCCATTGGTCATAAAAGTGCAAAGAAACAACTAATTTTCCACACATATTTTACCACTTTCCAACAAAATAGAGTAAAAATAGGAGCATCATTAATTTTGTATCTTTGCCAATCCGAAAAACTTAAAACTTCCCAGTCATAAAAATCTGTCATATTTGTCCAAATGTAAAACACAAATGGTGAGGATTGCAGAGATTTAAAGGCAAGATAGGATATTGAACTTCCCACTCCCATCACATGAGAACAACTTCATAGTAACATTTTAATAAGTCATTTAACTTTGCTAAGTTCTGAAAGTTAAATAATAAAGTTTAGGTAGTAATCACACTGAGATGGTTTGGGATAAATGTTTCAATACATGTGGAAGTTCTGTGTGGTATGTTTCTTTTTATACCAATGAACATAGCAATAGATCCCTGTTACAGTACAAACAACCACACTGAGCTCACCTGAAAGAGGTGGTCTTCAGTTAGAAAAAACAAAAACGCTACAAATGTGCATATGTGCAGATTTTTTTGCGTTATTGTGCTTACTTAATATCTAAAATATTTTTCATATATTTTTTTTAGTTTGTTTTGTCATTTTCAGTCCAATCATGTCAGAATTCCTGAAGAGTGTCCTTGAGCTTGTCCCACAGGTAAACATGTCCCATCCTGCCGTTGTCCTGTGAAGTTGATGAGGAGAAGAGGAACACTGAGACAGGATGAGATGAGACGAGACATGCTGTTTAATTAACCTCACTTACCTACATTCATCAACACAGCAGCTGTGAGGAAGGTGGTGTCTCACACGTGTCTTTGGGTGTTTGTGTGTAAGACTCTCAGGTTATCTCACACAGTAAGAGGTGCATCATCTGCAAATAATCAAACTGATTTGATAATTATATAGATCTCACCATGATTCATTAATAAGGTTTATCTTGAGTCAACTACTCTTGGCAGTGATTAGAGTATGTGACCTTTATGAACCCTAATTTGAGATTGTTGTACCTCTGTGCGAGATCAACACACTCAATAGAAAAAAGCCTGAAGAGGGGAAATTCTGTCCTTTTATGCGTGATGAAAATATAGAATTTCATTTTTCAAAAGCTAAAGATTTCACTTCTTCACAATCAAAACAAGGCAAAGTAGAAGACAAAATTAAACAAGTAAAACAAATATGAAAGTTTACATATTAAGCTTCAATGATGGTCACAACAACCTTGAAATTTAGTTTTTCTGGGACTTTTACAATAGTTGCTAATACAACGAGTGGGCATTTACACTTTGGCCTTGGTTCATTTGGACATATGTGACCACAGCAACAAAACTGATGCCGAGCTGTGATCTTGATTCCCCTTCAGTGTAACTCTGAAGCACTTTGTTTGCAGTGAGAAAGCAAAAGACCCAGCAACAAGAACAAAACAGGCTAACAGGTTAAGACATCACAGTGCAGTGGTACTCAGCAGCGGATAGAAAATCAAGCCTTTACATTAACAAAAACTGCATTTTAATTATGTAATTATGACATTATTAAAGAAGAATTTTGTCTCACAAATTATCAAGATTGTTACTATTAATGTCATTTTTTTTAACAATAATAATCTAAATATATTTAAAATCTCCATATGCCAAACCCAGTGATGCTCTTCTGTTATTAATGATGTTATCTATTTAATAATTCATTGTAAATTTATTATAACTTTTCATAGCTTTAAAACGTAATCATTAAAAGGGATATGCCAATATTTTTTTGTTTTTGTGTCTTGCCTCACTCCTGAGTCCATTACAAGCAGATAGACACCATTCTTTTGACTGTGTCAGTGACAAGGAAGAGACGGGAAGAGCTTGCCCACCGCTAATTAGCTTAGCTCAGCCATGGGAGCCAATGTGCAGCATTAGCCTGCCTCTACCTACAGTCATCAGATAAGCTCTTCAGCAACTCTAAATGGTACTGTGTGATTGTTGTGACTCTTTTTTACTGCATTATGTTACGTTATCTGTTTTTAGACTAAGATGTTGGCAGTGACCCAACTTAAAAATGATTCGATTTTGGTGTGATCCAGATAACCGTCATTATCGAATGATCGTTTTTGCTCAATAACTGGCTAACTAATAATGATATCCACTAGACTTGTAGTTCTCAAGTCCACTTCTTTGTGGTCTCGGTCTTGTCTCGGGTCTCTCGGTCTCGCAATGTCTCGGACTGGTCGAGCGGTCTCGAAGGGATTTGTAACCTATAATATCCAGGCAGGCGCAGTTCTTTTTGTGACTTATTATGCGTTCTTACACGTGCGGTATGTGCTTTCAATTTAGGAAAAACAAGGTAAACAAAACTGTGTGACCACCCCCCTCCCGATTGTACACTGTGTTGAGCCTGTAATCGCCGGCCTACAGCTTCGTTTGAAAAACCGTTCAATCCGGCTGTCACATTCTCCGCTGTCTGATGCAGCCACGCTCCGCTCTGTGGTGTACAGGCCTGATATTTTCCATTTAAAGCGTGCCTGTTACCGTTGTTGTCTGTCAGTCGATGTTTGTGAACATTTGATCTAAATGCCTCCCGAACCGCTCAGCGTCTCTGGGTGCGCGGTCTTCCGTCTGCCAATAAGCGTAAAGACAGACAGACGATGCAACCATCTGTAAAAAAAAAATCTTGTCTCCTTGCTGTGACAAAAAGACACATTGAGAGCCACCTACACTTGTTTACCATTTTGTTTGGACATCACTGCCTTGCTTTGACAAAGAGGAAGTTCTCATACACCTCAACACCAATTCTAAAATCCCAAACTTTCCCTTTAAGTTCATAAGTAACATGTATAGTAAGCAGCATAAATGAATGTAGTTACTGCTTGCTATGTTAAAATCCTGACAGGACTGTTTTTAATATATCACAACTGCATGTTGCTTCAGCAAAGAGAACAATTGATAAATGTGGGGAAAATTAATGCATGGCTGACCTTTCTCAGATGGCAGGAGAATTAATGACCAGAGTTTGGTCTATTGACTCAGTTGAGCAAGCAAGGATTGCACAACTTTGGTCTCCAGGGTATGAGGTAGAGCTTACCAATGTTGTTATGGGGCAAAATGGATGGGCATCAGTCACAAAAATACAGGAAGTATTGCCATGACCTGGTTGACCAAGTTTTCACAGACAAGCAACACTTTAGATTTAGTTGCTGAGCTGCAGCAACATTTTTGGAAATTCAGTTTATGATCTCAGCCTGGCAGGATACAAACATGAGAAAGTTCAGTTGAATCATGTTTTATCAGGACACAGAGTTGAGTGTCACGTAAAAACTTAAGTCTAGTCCATGCTAGTGCGAGTTCATTTCAGGGGGTTGAATGTAAGCAATGAATGGGAGGGGGACCAAAACTGACCCTGGGAGATACCGCATAAAAGAGTAGCAGAAGAAAGAGGCATCTCAAATCATTACCCTAATAAAAACCTTGTGCATTTGCAAACTTATGAAACTGTTTCTTATGTGGCTGTTTTCATTAGAAATTAATTATAGCATTTATATTAGCTGCCATTTTGAAATCAAGTGTTTTATTAAGATGTCAAAGTTCACTTCTGTGTGTCACATACTTGTAAGTAAAAGCGTCTCTTGTTGTTAAGAATTCCTCTGAGAGTTCATCCCCGACTCTGCAGGTCCCCAAAGCTCCACAGAGCCTTCCTGTCTTCCCTAGATCTTCATTTTTTTTGTTTTCAGAACTTCAACTGTTCTGTTTTTTAAGTATTCACTCTCACTGCTCACATCCTCATCAAAAGCATCCTAAACCCTCTGCGTGCTACCTGCCAATCACCAAAGTGCCAGCAGACAGAGTTAGCAGTAAGCTGTTGAGTATAGCAGAGCATTTAGCAGCTAAAGAGAGAGATTTCCTCTGGGAGTTAGGAGGATGAATGCCAGAGAGAGATAGAGAGACAGAGTGAATTTAACTTAAATCAGCAAGATGGAGACACAGGACATTCAATTTAATGCTAATGCTGCCCCTGAATGTGCAAAAAAAATGTTTGATAAGACTGTCACTGATTTGAATCATAAGAGTGACAAAATAGATCTAGATACCAGCTGATCTGTTTCAAAAATCTCTATTACAACTTCATCATGATGTCTGAAGCAGTTAAACTGATTTTCCTAAATCAGATGGAGGTGTTTGTATTTCAGAATGAGGGGATCAAAAGCAGAAAAAAACTCTCCTTAGGATTCCTCCTACCTCTAGTCATACCTCTTAAAGTGCAGTTCAGTCCCTATGTTCCCTTGTGCAGTAACCTTTAAGTGACATTTAAATTAACAACTAGATAATTTAAAGATTTAACCAAATATGTAAAGAATACATCTTACAGTGTATTTGAATGTTTTAGGAAGTGCATTAATGGTCTAAATATAGAGAACCGTTGAGTGACTTAAAGACAAATCTTGAGCCATTCAGCAAACTGAGAAGAGAAACAATTTTGTTGTGGAAGTTTCTGTGAGAGCAGAGTTATTTGTACTCTGAATGGAATCAAATCCCTGAAAATTTACTTTCAACAAAAAGGAGTTAGAGTTAAGAGAAAGTAAAAAAAAAAAAAAAAAAAGAAAAAAAAAAAGTGCAAATAAATCAAATATGGAGGTGCTACTGCAGGACCTTTAACTCTGAATTGGTTAGTTTGAACTCTAAACCTGAACTTGACACTTAGTATTAATCATATGGTTTTCATCTCAGCAAGTGCCGTTCATACTATTCAAGAAATGTTCGCCTATGGATGAAAATGCATGGGCGGACAAAATGATGAACTCAGTGTACTGACTTACTTATGACCTTCAATCGTCAATATTTGAATAAAGACAATGTCTAATGTCTTAATGTAGCCAAGAGGGCTACATTAAGACAGAGTATCAGAATACTAAACTAGGCATAGAGTGCAAGAATGAGTCCAATGTACAGTGAGCTCGATGCTCACCTCAGTGTTGGCCTACAAAAATACCTCATCCCTGCACCACTCTATTAGAACTTATAAAAGGCTTCATGACAACATAGTTAATGGGAATCTTTGATCACTTTAGCTTTCTATTTGAGCTATATTTTGCTAAGAATTACTGTATGTGTTAAATATAAAAAAAATAGAATAAAGTCAAGAGACAAAAAGTCAAGTAAATATTGGTACTATTGGGCTCAGACCTCCTGTTGCCGTTTTTTTTTTTTTTTTTTTGGTAAAACGGCACTATCAGTCACCACTTGTGTTTGGTGACTGAGGTTTTTTTTTTTTTTTTTTTTTTACTTTTGGCCACATTTAAGTACAAAAAACAGTTTGTAAACAGGATAATGTAATAATCATCCATTCAACAGTAAAGCACTTTCTGAATTTCCTAAAAAGTAGACGATTATGATACAGGAGGTTTGTAGCCAACAGTGACTATATGCTATAATCAGGTATTTTCGACCCTAAAATGAAATTGCAGAAATCATTTCACATTAGCAGCTGTATTTGTAATTTTTTTTTTCCCCTCTGAACCTTTGGTATGTTCCAGTCTTTACAAAAATAACAATCTCCTTTCTTTCTAAGCCTTCACTTTTTTTTGACACCTTTAAGTGTGATGATCACATTTAGTTTGAGTGATGTGAATAGAATATCGAAATGGCAGCTGACTTTAACGGCAAGTGAGTCAAGCTGTGGACAATAATGTCCACTAAAATTCTACATTATTTAGCAATTACAGGTCATTAAAGACTAGATAGTCAACTTTTCATTGCAAAGAGTATAAATCTCCTCACAATGCCCAGAGTTTTTTTTTTAATTCATTAGAAGTGTTGACAACTTGGAATATGCATGAGCTAAACTACATTTTTAGATTAAATATGCATTCTTGTCTTTTGTTTTTATATCATGTTTACTTAGTCATTCATGCAATCAGTCCCCTCATGAATGATTCTAGTGACTTGATTGCAACCAAACAGCATTCTGGGTATGATTCTGGAGAGTGATGCTGTTTTCCTCTCTTAAAAAATGACTTCTCCACACTGTAAATTGCTCCCTCCATCCCCGTCCATTTCTCTTTCCTCCTCAAGGTCTCTCCAGTAGGTTATTCACGAGTGTTTGCCTTGGTTTCTAAGATACCGTGTGTGAATGTGAGTTTATGTCTGTGTGTGTGTGTGCTGCCAAGTTTCATTTTCAATTTTGCTGTGTTTATCCAGAAGATTCTCTGCAATCTGTTGACAAAAAGGCGGCCATGACAGCTAGGGCAAAAGCTGCAGGACTGCCAGAGAGGCCGACTGAAGAAGTAAAACTGATGGCTGTCGAGTCGGAGCAGCTCTTTGTGAGAACAGATATCTGCAGAGACAGTACGGCTGAGGAGGAGCACTGTGCTGTGAAAGGAAACGTCCCCTCTGACCCGACAGCTGAACCGCACCATATGTTGTGTAGGTGTTTAATATCCTCTCATTATCACACACCAAATGTTGAGTTTTAGAGTAATCCAAAAATGATTGTGCTTTTATTGTGGGAGTCATTGGAGGTTTTGTAGACTTGCAGGGTTTTTTGTTTGTTGAAGTGGTACATAATGAGCTGTAGTGTCAACAGGGAGCAGTGATTGGGGGTAAATAGGGGGAGAGATTTAATACAAGAGACTGACATCGCTAACACAGTAAACGTCAAATAAAGAGTGAACTTTTCCTGTTTATGACAAAATAACACCACTAACATCGCTTTTACGTCCAAAAATCAGTGGATTTGGTTCAGTTTGGGAGTGAAGTTGTAACATTTCACCATGACCTGGAAATACACAACTGGCTTTGAGTAATAACATTCGTTGATTTTGAAACCACGTACACTACATACTACTACTATGCACAGGCTGTATTTGACAGTCGTATGTAGTATGTCACGGCTGGCTCAGAGCCGCAGACAAAAACCGGGAGGAGACACAGAGCAAATGTATTAATTCAATTTT
The DNA here is from genome assembly GCA_037902135.1 of Cetoscarus ocellatus. NCBI lineage: Eukaryota > Metazoa > Chordata > Actinopteri > Labriformes > Labridae > Cetoscarus > Cetoscarus ocellatus. The sequence goes on along the minus strand of JBAMNC010000147.1, from coordinate 1,340,011 downwards.
ATTTACAAAAAAAACATTATGTTATGTGGAAATCAGTAAGTCAGTGATGTAGTGCGTGCATGCATGAGTGAGGGTATGTTGATGCAATGTTAGCTGTAAAACACAACGCCAAAAACGAGCGTGGTGGGGGAGCAGACTGCCGAACAAAACTCCCGGGAATGAATGTCTTCAGCCTGCTTTTATGGATTAGGAACACCGGGCCCAGTTCTTCTTCTTCTTCTTCTTTTCATGTTAATGTGAAAGGCAGCGTAGCTAATGCCTAGTGATGCTATATTAACACTGTGGCACCATGGAAGAGTTGTGCAGGACTCAGACCAAAAACAGAGAACAGAGTTAGCATTTAGCACTTCCTCAAGCCCGAAACTATATAGGATGTAGAATACTGGTTTTGGAAACATGCCAGTAATTGCCAGAGATTTTTAATGATTAACTGGAGATAATAAAGTGCATCTGATATACTGTTGTTGTGTGTTTAAAACAAGTGCTGCTCACAAGGACTGCAAAAATAGCCAGGGCTCTGACTGCATACATTTCTGAATAACTAATTATTAAAAAATAATCAAACACTATTGCCACACCATGAGGACCAAATTAATTAGGTCATTCCATAAAGAGGAAACTCTCAAACAACAGGTTACGACAAGACGTTACAAATATGTCCTCCCTGCACCACTCAGTTGTTTCACTATGACTCAGAAATACAACTGGTTTAGGTTGTTTAAATGGCGATGAAAACTGTTGAATACGCAGAGTTTATTATGTTTCACCTCCCGTTTACGTGGGAACAGTGCCTGGAGTGCCTGAATCCACAAACTTTTGAAACCAGGTCCCGAGTGCAGAGTTTTCAAAATGTATCAGGTGTGCGGTTTTGTGTAGACGGGACGTCACCGCATGCGCAGCACTCTCACATGAAGGCTGCATGCGCATACCAGGAACAACAACAACAACAACAACAACAACAACAACAACAACAACAACAACAACAACTGCTTCGGACGTCTACCGAGCAACATGTGGCTGTTTCCTGTGCTCGGTTTGTTATCCAGACAAAACAATCCAGACAGATTTGTTGTCCAGTCAAGAAACTCCTGTGTCTTCGTGTATCCACCCGCCATTGTTGTTTGTGAAAAGTTTGTCTTCTTCGTACGTGTGTCGTAACACCACTGTTTTGACAAACCTACATCGCCTTCTACTGGCCTGGCATGCATGCTACAGCGATTTTAGTCGTTCTCGCGTCTCCATGTGGACACGGATCATTTTTGAAAATGCAAAGGAAAAACCTTTCAGTTTCTGATGAAAATGTCCTTGTGTTAATGGGGCCTTTGATTAGTAGCATTGTTTTGCTCAAAATAAAATAAAGATGATTTTTATCAGGCTGCTCAGATGGCATTAGAATATGTACCAGATTGATTTGTTACTGTATTCTACATGAACCTGTAGATTTTAACCTAATATGAGAACTGGAGGCTGGCAGTGCTAGCAATGCTGATGGTAGCCACTCCCTGCCTGGTATTATGTTAGCTTGCCGTTGTTGTCCTCATTCAAGCCACAAAATTTTTTCCAAAAGCAACATCAATCCACTATGAGTACAACACTTTGCCACAATTGGCAACAGCCTTTCCAAGTTTCTAAGAATCATACCAACACTAACCCCCCACCCTTTAAAAAAATAAATAAATAAAAAATAAAAAACTTACCACTGTATTTTCACTGTCTGGTAATTGTACCCCTCATATAGGCATACAACCATTGGGTGGTCGTACTCGTTTCCCCAGGGGTCTAAATACCAGCTCACCCTTCCGCTTTCCGCTGTAGCTGTCAATAAGGCAACAGCATCTGACATAATGAGTTTTATTGAGGAGGTGAAGAAGGCCCTGAAGTCTGGAGGTGATGAAGACATTGATTAGCTCTGCAGCAGTGAAATAAACAGCTGGTGTCAGAGATAGGAAGCATTTCTCAGCTCTGAGCTGCGATGTTTACCCGCGTCATTGACATCCTCAGAGCCAAGGAGGATGCCAAGGTTGAAGTCTGAGGGAAAAGGAGGTGACACTGATGCTGAGTGAGGTGTTATGAGAGAAGGAGAGATGGAGCAGAGTAATGAGGGCAAATTTATGATTTTGAATTTACTGCAGTTGTGTTTGAGGGGAGATTACTTTCTCTTAAAGCAGGCAGTTGGTGAGGAATTAGGAGGTGTCAGGGATAATGAATGTGGTGCTGAGGTAGAGCTCGATCCAGCAGTGATAAATTCATATTAGTTTATGGAGATATTTCACTGCCTGTCACTATAAAAGTTGACTGCCAACTCAGGGAGGAGGATGTGTCTGACAGTGCCAAGAGAGCGCTAACAGTGGGGAGATGAGGGGAGAATGCTAAATTGACACAAACTGCACTCAAGGATGCTGTGGCCTTTTTATAGCATCAAGTGAAAGGGGGGAAACTTTCACTACATACAGGCTTACAAACCAAAATATATAAAAATAAGAGTTCGACATAACGAGAGATGGAGGTTCGAAACAAAAAAAGAAAGTTTGTAATCACTCTTGATATCTGCTGTAATCAGTTGTTTTAACCCACACATCATAAAAGTGGAAGTGTGGGAAAATTTTACAAGCACAGGGGAAATAAAGCCATGAAATGCACCATGTTATTGTTGTGTGGTTAGGTATGGGGATGCACAGTATTGCTGCTGAATTCATTAGAACCCATACTAATGCTAGTCTAAACACATTTTAATATTGTAGAGAGTTAGAGAGAAACGTGTCCTGTTGTATTTGTTTTAGAAACAGGCACACACAACAAGACAGCACAAACCTCTGGGGAGTATTTCCAACATCGGGTGAGTTATTATCAAAAATGTGAGAACAGTCCTTTCTCACACTGTTAACATATCCTTGAAAAAAAAAAAAAAAGAAAAGTCCTGGGTCCACATCTGTATTCCGATCACCACTAAAATCAAGCCAGATGTAGCAAGATTAAACTCCTCCAAAAGGACAAGAATGCCTCCACCTCCCCGTCTCCTCTGTCAGAGGCCTCAACGTAACTCTCTAGAGACATGTGGAGCCATGAAGTCCCTCTTTATTTCCTGCCATCTACTACAAACAGACACCTTTGTTGACGCTAAAGATGTTACTTATTACTCTGGACTGCCTCCCTAAGCCTTGATTGGCTGAGACCTGATAAGGTGTTCGAACAGACTACGTTCCCAGGGTCTTAAATAATTCTTTTCTACCCCCAGAAGATCCTTATGTGGCACCTAAGATGACTTTTGATTAAGTTTAATTTTGATTAAACTTTTTTAGTTTAATTCCTCATTCACTACCCCTGATTTGACCTTTCTAAAGTAGATTAATTTGTTAAATTAATCCTCCATAACCACTCAGTATACTTAAATGTTTCTTGAGGGCTCATAACTTCTTTCCTTATTCACAGCATCATTGATCAGTATGACTGACATTTACTCTTTAGGTGTTTCATGTTACTTTGTCCTATATATTCATCATATTCTTTTAATAAATAACCCTTAAATTTAAAGTTTTGTCTGTTGGTATTCTATTTGGAGGATTGACATCACTGTATGAGAGCTCTGTCTTTAGACTTGAGGTTGATAAATTGATAGTTTGATTAAATTGATTTATCTGTATTAAAATAAAAAAAAAAAAAAAAAAAGAAATTTAGTTATGCCTTGTATATAAAAAAGGATGGTGCCCCTTTTAATTAACGAGAGCAAATGAGATATTAAATGAATATTTTCTTTTATGTTAATTAATATCCAGAAAAATAATCGCTACACAGTTTTGCCTTGTGCCATGACCCTGAAAATGTCATCCCAATCCTTTGAAAACATTGAGTTATTAGAGAAAATGTGGGAAACTCAATGTTAAAAAGGAATACGCCAACATTATCTTTCTTTTCTTGTCCTGCCTCACTTCTGAATCCATGACAAGCAGATAGACACTATTCTTTCGACTGTGCGTGCAGTAACAAGGAAGAGACGGGCAGAGCTCGCCCACCGCTAATTAGCATAGCTCAAAGACTGGGAGTCAGTGGGATGTATTAGCCTATTAGCCAACTCTAAACAGGTCCTGTGTGCTTGTTGTGACTTGTTTTTTTTTAACAGCATTATGTTACATTATCTTTTTTAGACTTAGATCAGCACTTTTTTCAATTTTTGAAAGAGATATGCTTTGTTTTGTTGACCTACTTACGAGCATGTCTGCAGTGGTTTGCGCATGCTCCCTGCAGTTTAGTTTCATATATATTTCTTTCAAAAAAAAAAAAAAAAAAAAAAAAAAATTTCAAGATGAAGATTAAATGTTCTGTCTTTTAAGTTTAAAGATGCATAGAAAATTATGTGTACTGTAAAAAAGAAAAAAACATATCAAAATACAATATCCCATTTCCTCAACTATCAGCCACACCAGCTTACCTATGTAAAATTTACTGAAATTAAGAGCCGAGAAGTTACAAAGAGGAATCTGCAAGTAACACTTTTACTTTGTTTAAGCCGAGGACAAAAAGATCTTGCTGCATCACATGGCGGTGGGACTCCATCTAAACAAGAACAGCTAAAGAAGTTTAATGCTGGATGTTCAGAACGACATTGAGCCAAATCCAAAGTGAATGGATTGCTTCACTGTGCACCTATTGCCGCCTTCTTTTTTGGGCAAATAGCACCAGCAAAAAGTGTTATAATAGCACCTAATTCTTAAAACTATTTGCAAAAGCTCAAATCCATGCAGGGAAAACTTTTCTGTATTACGAGTAATGTTTGGACCACAGACTATATGAGCACATTAAGAACACCTCCCTGTTACGTTTCTGCAGGTCATGTGACGTAAACGACAGGGGTCATGGACAGAGAAACAAAAAGAAAATCTGCACCTTTATACAAATACAAAGTAAGGCCTCTGGGGTCTAAAAGGTGGAGTGGAGGTATGACTCTCCACAGCCACCCACTAGTTTTACTAAAAGAGTTGACAAACTAAAGCAAAAAGGCCTCAAACAAAAGTGGAGTCGCTTGGTGGGGAGAAAACACTAAGTACAAAAATCTCCTTAGGGATCAACTCTCACAAAAACTCTTGTATTCACCCCTTTTCCCTCAAAACACATACACGCACACGCTCTCAAAACACTCGTTCCACAAACCAAAAGAAACCAACTGAAGATGTTGGCTCTTTGGTGTCACACACCTGACTGAGGGAAAGAGCCTCCTTTTATAGACTTCCCAGGCTGATGAGCACCAGCTGGGTGCAATGAGGACAGGTGAGCTGAGTGAGAGGCTTGTTAGGAGTGCTTTGCTTTGCCATGACTCACAATAAAATAGAGTCAAGTCACGTTAAGCTGGAACCATGTATGGAAAAGCATCATTACTGTGTGAGTGAAGCCAAGTGAAACTTCACCCATTCTGCAGATTAACGTAGAAACTGCCCATTAGTGGTCAACTCTGTAATGTAAGGATTAAACATCAAAATGAGTCATCCATATTTAAGAAAAGCAAAGTCTGAAGTGAAACATGGCCGTCAGGTGTTCTTTTATCAGATTAATTAGATTGTGGATTAAACATGAGACAGCTCTGTCACCTTTTCACTGGTCTGTAAACCCACATGCTTTTGCTTTACTTTTTTAGCTCGAGGGCTCCTATCAAATGATGTTCCCATGGGGACATCAGCAGACAGAATGTAAGTCAAGACTTTTGAGATAACTTTCTGGGCAACAGTGCAGAGACAATCTGTCCAAACTTGGAGGGCTGAACCTCACTCTTTTCTCTGGGGATTAAACATAGAAGCTACCCTCTTCTTTGGCTTAGAAACTATATAGATTTAAAAAATGAGTATGACCAGGTATGTGCAAAGATTCATATTAATATCAGGATGCAGATATCTTCTCTTGTTCCTGAAGACCCCCTGCAGAGGCCTTGCTGCTTCATGTCAGCTCAGGCTGAAGAGGCAACATGAATGCAGCAGATGAAGCAGGAGGATGAAGAAGATGAAAATAAATTGGTCACTGAGGGAGCTGAAGGCTGGAGACCGCTGGCCTTTAGCTTACCCTCAGGGTAGTTGAGCCACAGAGTGGAGATTTCGGGTCTCAGGTGGGGTTCATGTTCAGCAGCATACTGTTTAAATGCTGCAATTAGCCAAATGCCATGAGTCACAAATCAGGCTTTCTGGGCAAAAGTTAGATGTAATCATACTGAAAAGGTTGTCCTCCACGTTATGATGCAACTGATGCAGAAGTCAGACCTAAAGAACAGACAGAAAATAGACCAGTTTCTCTTTCTTACCCCTTAAAGCTGCACTGATGCATAATTTCAGAGGAAAATATTACAGAAATCTATACATCCTGCTGTGGGCGTAGTCTGGATTTAATACACAATATTGAAACATAAAATAAAACACAGTGGCCTATAAATAATTGAATCTCCTGCTTGAACCTCACACTGAGAAATCTAACAGCCTGCTTTGCAATTCATAATGTTTCTCCTGTTTTGAGATATACAGTAGAGCTCTGTAATCACACTGTCTGCACTAGCTTTGAAAATGCATGATTCTGACATTTGTATTGCATGAAATTGGTTCCTCTGCGGGCTGGTGTCAATATGGAGACAAATATCATGCATGCAAATATGCTAATCATGTTGTTATATCTTGAATAAATATGTGTTGTCTGAGGAGAGTCTTCTTTTTTGTAGCATCCACAATCAAGCAGGCGGCTTTTGTGATAGACGCAGACTGGTTTAGTTGTAATTGCTTTAATTATAGTGTCTTCCCTTGGAGTGTCAGTTTATCAACACAGTAACAGAAAACCCTGACTTTGAAGTGGGTACTCAAAGTTTGTTGAATTAATCAGGCTTCAGTCAAATGTTTACCATCGAAAGCTTCAATTCTTCAGCCACTGTTTTTATCAAATCCATAATTGAAATATATACCCTTAATGGTCACATATTATTGACAATACTATTTTAAAAGTTCTACATTCAAAAGCATGGGTCCATGCACCTGTACACAATCCCTCCACCCCTCTGTTGCTCGTTCCACTTTTTTAGAAAATGTGTATTTGAACAGGCTATTTGAAAAGTTTCCCCTTGTCATGAGGGGAAATGCTACCTCCATGATCCCATGGGAGACATTGTAATGAGTTGGTTAGCTTGGAACATGTCCTGACATGTCTCTGCAGCCACATTAGACTAGAGTACAACCACAGAAAGCCAAAGCCGTATCCTCATCACGGTCAGGGTCACGGCTGATGAGGATGTGCAGCCTCTGTGCTAAGCAGGGATGAAGAAGAGGGTTTATTGGCATAATTCAGCACCTGAGAGGATCTTAGACAAGAACCTTAAAAACATGTCTCATAGGATATGATGCATGTGGAAAAGGAAATTAAATGAGGTCGTACTTTGTCTTAAGTCATTCATTTACTGCGCTGCATTCATGGTCTTGTGTGGATTTGGGACACATAGTTTCTTTAGTTATAGGTGTTAAACTCAACAATCTGGCATATTTTCCAGTTTTTATTTAGTTGTCTAGAATTACTTGTAAAAGGTATATTTGTCCTTAGCACCACTTTATTTACAGCTATCAAGAAAATAAAGTGTAGAGAAAGTGTTAAGTCATAATCTATCAAAGTGCCCACATTTCCTGAAGGCAACATCATTTGAGGATGCTTTGCTAGGCTGTCACTCACAATCCCACACCCCTCTCAGTCGAGGCCACGCCCCCACGCCAGAACACGGCCAAAAGTTTGAAACTGAATAAATAAGATCTGAAAGTGAAAAAAAGATCTGAAGGTGAAAAGAAGAAATCCGAAACCAAAAAGTTAAAATTTGAACCTGAAAATATTAATTCTGCAACTGAAAAAAAATGACACATCACATGTTAAAATATATTTCAGAGTAAAAAATGAAAATAAATTATTTTAATCAAAATAGTTACAGAGCTGAATTAAAAGTATGTTTAAACTGAATAAACAAACCTTAAACTTTCAGTTTCAAAATTTATTTTTTCAATATTTTCTTTTTGTCAAATTACAATACTTTTGGCCTGGATTTGGCTCCATATGGACCCATATAAACACTTAAGAAATGTTAATAGAAACTCTGGTAGTATTGATTTATCTTTGCAGACTTTGCTGTATGAAAAAAAACTCAGAAAGGCCCTGCCAAACTAGGGAGCTGAACCAGTAACCATTTTAATGTGAGGCAACAGCACTACCTGCAGTTACACCACAGCCCATCTTGTAAATAGCTAAAACACATTATATGGGGACCTCAACGATGCACTGACGGGCCCAGGTATTACAAGTAACCAGGTTGAAAGAGAGAAACTCTGAGTTTACATGATCAGATTTTTCTAGATTTACAGATTTCTAATGTTGTTTTGTGCTGCACCTCTCTGCAGGTGTTTTTTCCTTCTTAATTTGTATTTTCTACACGGAGATATGAAATAATATCATATTGAAAAGACACTTCACAAAGGAAAATTCTGAACACAGCCTCAGATGTAAAAATGTCCTTTTGCTTCACTGACACAGAGTCATAATGTGAGGGTCAGCTACAGGGCAGCGCTATAGGAGCAGATATGAATTTTACATCATCACTGAAAGGCTATGAAAATACAGAAAACAAGACTTACACCCTTTTATATGGCTGGTTAAACCCTCCAAACTAAGTGCTCCTTCATGGCAAAGACTTGGGCTCTGTTAGATAATTTTATTACATTAATTACCGAGAATAATGAGGAAAGTAAAATACAGCAATTGCTCACACTGAAGTTATCTCTCGTTGTTATCATGACTATTCCTCAAACACCACAATCAAGTTGTGTAAAATGCCATGTGAATCTTCCTCTCTTCAATAGTAAGCACATTTTATTACTGATTTAAAGGCTGTGCTACCCTGTGCTTTACTGCTCTTATTACCAGGAGTGCTCTCAGCAGATAAAGGATCCCCATTATAAATATTTTTCCCATTTTTACTGCCAATGTCCGTGGAAGTGCAGCAGTTTGAGGCCAAATAGTTCCCCCGGGTGCTGGAAAAATATCTCTAAGTAACAGTTACAGGAAACTGCTTTGTCATCCACCACCCATAAAGTGACCACACCATTACAGAGCCAGTAAATTAGGCCGGCGTCTTTATATAAAAAACATTACTGTAGCTGTGTGAACGCAGGTGGAGCCCTGTAATTGGCCTCTGAGGGCTCCGCTGTGTGTTTCTGCTCTTCCATTAAATTCACATGTAGTACAAGCTGGGTAAATTAGGATGCGTCTGGGTGGTGGGAGGTGGGGGGTATACGGGGAGTGGGGGTCTGGTCCCAGTAATAGGGCAGACAAATTGTGTCCAAGTGGGTGAAGAATTGATAAGCACAATACCAATGCTTATGTCTGCGCAGCACTTCTGCAGAGCCAACTGTTTGGATTCAAAGCTTAAATGGTGGATTGAACACAGTGCCCCCTGTCTGCACATTATCTGCACACATTCCTAATCCTCGTCTATCTGTTTCAGGATACAAATATTGACAGGGTGTATCACACTGTGCACGGCACCACTGCACCATAAATCGCCCAAGGCTCCCAAAATGTTGTGCAGATCTTTGCTGCAGGGGAGATGTCAGGTTTTCTCGAGATAACAACTAGAATAACTCTCAGTCTCTCATGGCTCATCTGTGTGGATTAGAATTAGAAATGAATCTTGGTATTAATATGCTGAGGGTCATTTTGTCGTATTTTGACTAGGAAAATTTTCCGAAATATTTAAGAATTCACACACAAACAAATATAGGTTGAGACAATAAAAGATGATGTGACAATCATTCAGAGAGAGTTGCTTGTAACACACTTGAAGCTCCCGACATGTTCAGTCAAGAGAAAACACCTCAAATTCACAGTGTCATTAAAAATTTATGTTCTACACACAAAACATTTGTAGGTCAGATTTTGGGCGCTAATATAGGCCCTGTCCATATGTAAGCATTTATTTTGAAAATGTAGCTTTTGCCATGCATTTTGGCCTTAAATATAAACATGGGATGAGAAGATAAACTGATCCGTATTGATACACAGATGTGTTGTGAGCTAGAACAGCTGTGAGGATGCAAATTTGAAATTGAATCGAGATGCATCAATTGTTGAATGTTTCTGTCGGTAAAATCCAATCCATTCAATCATCCGTCCCATTCAGAAGCCCATTGCTGCATTGTGCAATAGTGCCAAACACTTCCTGGAGGAAAATGTAAGCCGCTCTGATTTTTATTTTTTTTTATTTTTAAGAATGTTTGAATGAGAAAGAGACAGTTTTAGTCCTGTGAAAGAATGTGAGAGAGAGTAGGGGAGGACATTCTACAAATGGGCCTCAAGATAGTTTCAAACCTGGGCTGGCAGAAGCATATATGGGATGTGCCTGGTTTGCTTACACTCCATTAAAGCAGCACCCCCTCTGAATACTTTTGCCCAGTCATATATTCAACCTAATATCTTTCCATGGCTCATTTTTATGGAAAACTTACAATACTATGTAAAATAATGTACGAGCCAACAGCAGTGTGTCTTACTGGTCGTCTTAGCTTGTTCTCCTTCAAGGTGCAGAGAAATTAGAAGCCCTTACAGCTACTTTACTAGCTTCTGTCAAGTAATTCATGCAACTGAACTACAAAAATGCTGAACTAAACCTACAAGAGGTGACCTATTCTTCAGCTGATTCATAGCCATCCCTGTGGAGCTGTGCTGCTAGGTAGACTTTGAGAGCCAACACATTACCAGAGTTATTGCACGGGCACCTCTGTTCACAGTTTCATTAAGTTAGGCCCATGACACCTCACAGCTCGACTCCAGAGTCCTGTAAACATGACGGTTCCAGTGTCATATCCATCCATGGACCTGCTTTGTATTAACCTGGTCATGTACACTTATCTATTATTTCTCTACACTGTTCCTGTCTTCCATAACTGTTGATACTGTCATATATTGATTTCTCTGAGATCAAATGTTGCTCAGTTAAATGTATTGACTGGGAGCTCTGAACACACTGTGAGAATCTGTTGTCTGACTTTAGCTACAAGTGGTAAGATCAAAATCAATCAATCAATAAATAAAACTAACCCAGGATTGAACTCTGCAGCAACTTTTTGATTCAGTACAAATGTTTTCTTCAAACTAGTGCTGTCTGAATAAATATAACTTTTGTTTTATTCATCACAGAAACATATGATGAATAAAAATGTACTTAGATCAGTTGCTCTCTTAACTATTTACAATGGCTTTGTAAGTTTAATTAAAGAGTTCATATTTAACTCGGGTTTATGTATTCAGTTTAGATTACAATCACAATCATTAACGTTCAAAAACCCTTCTAGTTTTCAGATGCTGAGTGCCCCTGATCCAGCCAAATTCATCTTCTGTCCAAGATGCTCATTTGGAGCTCCTGTCACCTTAAGACCCCCCTGCCCCATGTGGACCCAGTACACTCTGATTGGGTGACCCCACAGTGATTGGTTAGCTCTGGACTGTTTAGGGGCCATGTTTACGGCAGCTCTGCATTCGGTCCATATGCTTTGCACTGGGCTTGCACTGCTGACAAGACAATGGTAGGGTGTCACAGTGGTGAGTCTGCTGTTTCAGGCAGCTACTGGCACTGTAAACAAGGGTTGAGGGGGGAGTTCCAGGACACAGTGAAGGGTTTATAAAACTCAAAAAACATAATAGAGTCCTGTTAGTATTCTGTCCCACAGATCAACACTTCTGGAGATTCAAAAACAATGATGAAGGAAAGCAGCTAGATCAAATCAAAATAATATGTGGATAAACTGAAATTAAGTTGAAGAGTCAAGGTAACTTGTAATACAATTCTTTGGACATTATCAATCTATATGGCTAATCAATTAAGAGCAAGGCCTGTGAAAACTCGAGTAACTTCATTAAATTGATTGACAGCACTACTTTCAAACATAATATTCTTATGTCTACTTAATACTTATTCCCATGTAAAATTGGAATAAAATCTTGAAAGGAAATGTTTGGTCACTTGTAAAAATGCATGTAATTAGCCTAACTGACATAGCTCATTAAATCACATGACAAACTTCCCCCCTATTAGCAGACTATTTAAGCTGAAAATTTCTTGCTATTCTTCTCTGCTCTAACTTTGCCAGCCCTGCTCTGCATCTGTACTGCACTCTAGCTTTTAGCCTTCCACCAGCCCAGCATTCACTTATGGCTGAAACAGAGGTTCTGTCTTGCTTTGTTTTCACCATGTGGTCTAGCTTAGTTCAACAAGGTTTGGCATGGTTTGGTAGTGAGTATTAATCTCCCTTGTGGTTTCTCTTAACAGGTTTAAAGATGGCAGATGATGGTAACATCAGCTACCAAACTGCATGACATCCTGGAAGCATGGCATTGGGGAACTGAGAACAACAATGAACAAAATCTAGCAATTTTTGATCTTTCTTCTTGGCATGTGATTGTTTATCATGACCAAAAAATCCAGCGTTGTTGCTGCCTGTAAGGAAAAAACAGCTGAAAAATACAAGAACTTTTCAGAAGCTTTACAAGGGACCTTGGATGAGAAAGTGATGATTCTTTTGACCAGTCAATAGAGAAGTAGTGTGTTAACTTCCATTTTTAGTTGGATCAGTATGCCCGGTGCCTCAATAAATTGAGATGTTATAGAATTTTTATTTGGGTACTTTTTTTTTTTTTTTTTTACCATTTAACATTGAAAACATCAATAACTGCATGCAGTACCAAACTAAACTAAACTGGACTGCTTGGTGGAAATGCTACATACCATGCCAAAATTCCACATGTATATCATGAATGATAAAGCTGATTGCCAAATTCAGACAACAGGTACTGTATGTTCTGCTGCTGCAATGTTTTAAATTAACATGAGCAGGGCTGCCTGACTGAAATTCCTCTGAGTAGTTTGAGGGTATGAATGCGTATTATTAAAGCGGAGACATGTCATGTACAAAGCAATATTCTCCACCCTTGTAATGTCTGTATTTTAAAACAACCTGACAAAAGCAGAAAAGAAAATCAAAAATCCAAAATGGACACGTGACACTAATTTAAAAAAATCAAAGCAGTAGGAGAGAATTGGTTTGTTTTCACATACACATTTTATTTTGCATCAAAGGATTGAAAAACGGCCCAATACTGTATGTGGCTGTGTATTCCTGAGGGCAAAAAACCAATCTGGCAGGTAATTATTCTTCATAGGGAGAGCCATTACCAGAACAACAATCAGAACAGAACCATCCAAAAAAGTGTAAAACAATGCATTGTGAATCTCAATGGCAGACAATAATAACTGGCTGCATTTTGAAAGTGGAAAATTTTTTAGAGGACTTTGAAATTTGGCAGTAGTTTACTTGTTTACAAGGTGATAGAGTGTAAATTCATGACCAATAAACAGTGAAATACATAAAAGCAAATCAAATTTCATTTCTATGATTTTTAACATAATAAATAATTCACATTTAAATCTGCACCTCAATTTATCCAGGTGATATCAGGACATCTATCCTGTGTCTTACACTCACATTTTCATTACTTGTTAATATTGCACTGTCTTTATGTACACACCCTCATTCCAGAAAAATTGTGACACTGTGTGAACGTGACTTAAAATATTATTTGAAAATCCATCTTAACCTAAATTCAAACAAAACAGCACAAATATGAGATAATATGTGACTGTTATAAATACATAAATACACACACATTCTGAATTTGATGCCAGAAACACTTTACAAAACAGTTGGGACAGGGGCAACAAGAGAATGCTCACAAACACTTCCACGGGTTAGTAGATTAATAGGTAACACGTAGTGGTACCATGGCTGTGTGTAAAAAGAGCACTGCCAACAAACTAAGTTGCTCACATTCGGTTCTCTACTCTGCAAAAGACTATAGGCAAAAAGTCCTATAGTTTATAAACAATGTTCTGTAAAGTGCACTTTCAAGTAATAAAACATTTTAACATCTGCACTACACGATATCCAAAGTATCTGAGTATGTGGAGAAATTTCTGCTTAAATCGGGAGGGACCAAAAACTAACTTTCAATTCTTGTGACCTTTAATCCTTGTGATGGCACTATAATTCTGTGATAAGTATCAGAACTTGAGCTTGGGGACACTCAAGAAACCACTGTCAGATAACTTAGTGTGCTTCTCCATATAAGATATGGTTTGACTATGCAAAACAAGAGCCATGTATCAACAACATCCAGAAGCACGGCAGACTTCTTCAGGCTTGAGCTCATCTTAGACCACCAGGCTAAAGCACTGTCCAGATTGTTACTGATGCAAAGCTTAAAAGCCAACATCTGTAATACTGTCTAGTTGTATCAGTGTTTAAAATATGGGTAACCAGCACATCTGAAAAGGCATCATTAATACTGAGAGGTACATACATGTTTTTACATGACAAATGCTTCCAATCAGACGTCTTTATTCAGGGACGTCTCTTCTTATTTCAGCAAGACAGTGCTAAGCTACATTTTGCATGAGTTGCATCAGCATAGCTAACAGTACAGAGACTGAGTACTAGACCAGCCGGTTTGCAGTCCAGACATGTCTTTTGCTGAGAATGTATGGTACAACACGAAGCATGAAATACAACATTAGAAACCCTGTACGTTTGAGCAACTTGCACGGTGGTCAGAAACATGAATTCAGCATAATTATAGGCCAACTCTGTTACTCCTGACTGGAATCTGAGATGCCATATGTATGACGAGCTGACAGAAAATCTAGCATGCTTAACTTTTTTCCTGACTGATTCAGTCACTTCAGAAAAAGTGATCAGTGCAAGCACGATGTGGTCTGTTTGTAAACAAACCAAACAGCAAAGCAAAAGAAGATGGATTGGTGCATAAGCACTTAATTGATCCCAAATTGAGTAAAATGAGAATTTTGTTGCTTTTTGATGATACTACGAGACAGAGGAGAAGTGAAAACAACCTCCCTACCATCACGATGTGTCGCACCTCTTAAGATTGCAAATGAGAGAAACTGCCATAAAACACCAACCCAGTGAGATAATTTTTTTTGCATTTAGCATCATGCTAATGTTGCAATTATAACAATGTGTTGAAGGATGAATAAATACATTATCAATTTAAAGGCTCCATAATTACTTAAATAAATAGAAGGGCCATTGTAACAGACTAAAATATTGTATAGTCTGATCAAGGCATTGAGGACGTTCATCAAGCAAAAATGGCAAAGAATTCCACTCTCTGTGGTAAACATGCATCTGTCCCAACTGTTTTTGGAACATGTTACAGGCATCAAACTCAGATTGCATGTATATTTACAAAACAACAATACAGTTTATTAGTCTGAAGATTAAATATCTTGCAGTTGTGCTATTATCAGTTGAATACAGGTTAAAATGGATTTGCAAATCAATGTTTTCTGTTTAATGTCACATTTTACACATCATTCCAACTTTTTTCGACCTGGGGTTTGTAGCTGAAAAAAAACAATAGATAAATATCATTTCAACATATTCTAGAAATGGCAGAGACACCTCCTATTTTGCTTTGGATTTCACAATTGTTGTGTTGCATCATTACAAAAAGAAATGTTCTGGTAACCACATACTGAGTACCGTTATTATAATGCAAGACAAGATCCCCAGCAGATAGTATGTGTTATATTGGCATTACATTTCTGAGTATCTTACTGTGTTTCTTCCATTAACTCCCCATATAAGAGTATTTGTCTAGCAATAACAGCACAGCCAAGTATATATCATCTGTTCAGGCTCTGTTTTAACATAAACGTCCCTCTTTGCCATTATGATTCTCCTCCCCAGCTCAGCTGACGACGGGTTTGTGCTTATTTTTACCAAAATGCTCTGTGCAAAGTACAACAATAAAGTAGCTTCATCAAAATAAGCTAACAGTTTGAGCATTAATGAAAAATGATTCACAGTAATAAATCACAAAAAAAGAGACAACATTGGGTTTGGCTTGCATAGCAAAGCAAAAGAAAAAGAAACATTAAAAAAGATATTTACAATTTATGCAAGTCCTTTTTCTTCTTCATTAGTCTTAGTTTCATCGTGAGTTTCTTCTTTATCTCCACTGTGTGAATCTTTGTACACCATGTGACGGAAAATAGAAGCGGACATATAACATACTGTTTACTCTTTTGAAGAGGGGGATGAAAATAACACTGTGAGACTGGTGTCTGTGTCTGTACATGACATTTACAGCTCTGCATCTCAGCTCCAACTCACTCGCTCCATCTTCCTCCAAACATCATTCTGTGTCACTCGCAGAGAGAAAATCTCATAGCGCTTACAAACAAGGTGTCCCGGGACAGACAGGCAGCAACTTGTGGGGAATGATGCCTCAGAAAAGACTCTGGAAGAAAGACAGGAAACAACAATGTGAGGTCTTGGTAGTGTGGAAAATAGCATGAAAATCTGTGCTTCTATTTCACAAATCGGGGATGTTTCTTTGCATTGTGAGCTCTACACCTGTTTGCTAGTTTAGGCAGGTAACTTCAGCTGCACAGACTTTCATATTTGAAACCTGCCAATCTCTGCGTGTACTTATGCATGCATCCTCATTGTATGGCTCTATTTAAATGGCTTAAGTCGGTCCAAAAGATCAGATTTTTAGATTTCCATTGTCAGTCTTCTCAACTATTGCATATTCTGTCCCAAACCAGCACTAAGCCCATTCTTTGTGTTAGATGGATGTTTCAGTATTTTTGAAGTTGGGTTGTATTAGATACTGACAACAGTTATACCCCTTTCAGACTGGCCAAAAAATCTGTGTAAATCCTCCAACAATCGGCTCCTGTCCGCAGTTTGAAAGGGTCTACTCAGCATTTCGACCTGGGTCGACTTACCCTGCAAGCGACATGGTATTTTTATCGGCTCGTCTCCGACCGGCTTCAGTATGAACATAACACCCGGGTCAAGCTGCTAAGTTATGGATGACGTCGGCGTTACGTGCTCAGGGCATAACATCGTGCCCGTCCCCTCTGTCTTTAACTTACGTGACTCTTTGCCATCTCAGCAACAAATTCAATCCGCCTTGTATCATCAGCGCCAAGTTTGTGCATTTTTAAAGAGGGACAAAAGTACAAAGTACAGAAAACCGTGTCCACGGCGTCCATGCTCTTTTCCATTGTTTACGTGGTTGTGTCTTGTCGCGCCGATGACGTCATCAACGTGATGACATCAGCTTGATGCGCCAGAGGAAAAAAAAATCTCATCTGCTGCTGAGTAGACCCGGGTCTGCTGGCAGTGGTAAAGGAGTCACTCGCGGGTTAACCAGCGTTGAAAAAACCAGCGTTGACCCGCAGATTTTAGTGTGAAAGCGGTATTAGTGATGTGGATGAAAGGGCTTCAAGCAGCACTGCAATTTTAAGGAGAGCTAGCTGAGATGACCAATAAGGTACACTGCTGTTAATGGCTACAGTCATTTTGTGCAATTGTGAGTTTTATGTAAAAATGAGCTAGTGAGTTGGATATACGACTGAGCGTAATACTTCACTTTATTCTTCCTCCTAGAAATCTCTGTGTTTGGCACTATTTTGCAATGCAGCAAATGGCTATGTGTTCTTCTGTCTTTGCACGTTGATTCAAATAATCTGTTGTTTTGCTCTATGGACTCAGGAAGACACAAAAATGGCAGGGAACTAATACTGAACCATATATGAGTGGTTCAACAAGATAGACCAGGCAGATCCATCTTGTCAAACTCAAGTCTACAGCAATTGTGAATGTGATTGAAGGGACCATTGTCCAATTACCTGCTGGATAAGTCCTGCCCATTCCCTTTCTATGGGCTCTTATTCAGATGGACTACTGAAATATATTGAATGGTCCTTTTGGTTTGTCAGGTAATAGGGACCTTAACATATGATTAAAAATTTGAGAGGTTGAAAATCTTACTACAGTTTCTAGCATTGTTTCTCATAGAGGAGTTGATTGTGGATACTTATGACTAAAGAATTAGAAGACCACAGCTAAAGAGGGGGGGTGACACACTGTGATGTGTTGCTAAAAATGCATCATCAGCAAAACCATTATTTCCTCGGCCAAGGGAGTTTTTGCCAGCATTGACTTAAGATAACAAGACAAAGTTCTGAACAGATTTGGATGACATTGTTGGTCATGGAACAAGGAAGAAGTGATTTGATTTTGGGGGTGATCAGGTGGTGATGTGGATGAGGATTTTTTTCAAGGATTTGTTAACAGTGCAAGAAAGGTTTTCACATTTTTTAAATGATCTTGACGGATCTGTGCTCTTGGAGCACTTCTAGTTTTTCTTTTTAACAGCACACCTGCCAGGTGTTTTTCTCTGCTGCTCTGTTTCCCAGCGTTTTTTGTGCGCTCATGAAAGTTAAAACATTTTCAACTTTTGCCCAGAATATGTAGAGCCCTATTTTGACAACATGAAACGCATTGTCTGTAGCGCATAACGGTTTGAGGGGTGACAGTCTGTATTTTGCTGTTTTGAGTATGCAAAGTCTGAGCCACAGACGTTGGACTTTAGACCTGATATCAGGAGGTTTAAAATGCAGTGCATTTCTGCACCCTAAAGTTAGGAACACACCAAACAAATCAGCTTAACGCTTGTCCACTCATCATTTTCAGAGAGACATATCCCTGGGCGCAAACAGGACCACATATTGATATGCCATTTAAACAGCATAAGTGCACGGTGGAAGCAGCCCTCGTTAATGTCACATTAGCCAAAACAGACATAAATCAGGATGAAAACAGGCAAAGAGCTCTGTTATATGAAAAGTCCTTTACTTAAATTGGTGAGAGACAACCCACTACAAGCACAGAGTAAGTGTGAGCAAATCTGAGAGCATTTGTTCAAACCTATTTTTATCTTCTAATTTTATTTGGTTGCATGTGTGGAAGCAGATCATTTCTACAAGTGCCCCCTGAGTTTTTGTCTCCTGAAGGCATTTTGGGGCTGTGATTTGCCCCGAAGAAATTGTCACATAACTCCTCAAATGTCTGCTTATTAAACAATCTTTGAGAGGTAATAAGGTTAGAGCCAAGATGCTAAGAAATGTTGTCTGACAATAATAAACATGTCAAACCATCACAAACAGAAGTAGTCTAAAATAACCACTTTCTATTTGAAATGATGAAAAAGTTCTTTCCGATGTCACATTTTGATGTTGGTTGCATTAATCTTTATACTAAAGTTCCCCTTGGCATACCTTTGCATTGATTTAAATATAAATTCAGCCTTTGGGGCACAGTGCACTATTTTTTGTTGAGAAGTAAACTTTACTCTTTGCTCTATAATTATCATATTCCATTGTTTCTGCCTTTTTCTTTGTCAATCAGGATGTCTTTTCAGTCACAACTAAGATATTCATAGAACAAAGGTTTCATGAAACTTGTAAAACCTCTGTTGTTTCTTGCATTAGATTACATCATATATGTAAAAACCACATGGACACATCCTCACGCTGCCTGACACTCACAGTGTTCCCGTTTCTCTGTGCTGTTTGTTACAGGATGCCCGTTGATGGTGATGGTGGGATCTGTGCCAGGTCTCTTGTGGGAGCTCCTGCCCAGGGTGGCCCTGTTGGATGCTGTCGTGCCGCTCCATGAGGCCATATGCTGCCGCTCCAGCGTTGACACGGTCACCATGCACTCCTCAGAGGGGTCCGAGGCTGCAGCTGCCCACGAGCTGTGCATGCGGGAGCCCACAGTGTGCAGGGGCTTCATGACTGGTGTGTGGGCTGCTGAGTGGAGGGTAGGCGAGGGTGATGGTAAATAATGAAAATGAGACATCATGAGAGAGCCGGTCTTTGATGTCAATCACTTACGTATGCAAATACTCTCATAAATAAGAGACTTGACTCACCGTCTGTGTTGGTGTCTCTTCGTCTGGGCAGTGTCCCGACCTTGTCTGTCTGGGGTTTGAGGCCAGGCAGCGGTGCCCTCTGGTGGCCAAGGCTGTGTGTGCCTGGTGCACAGTGGTCTGCAGGACTGGAGCCTTCCGGGCGACATTGCTGAGAGCTTTTACCTAGAATAAGCAGCAGAGACAGTTAATTGAAATGAGTATGAAACAAGGCACAGCTGAACAAAGTGAGAAATGGATACATGGCAGAAATCAAGCAAAGAAAAAAAAGCTTAAGTACCAATGAAAAACATTTAAGAACATGTCAACACAAAACACGTTTTTATTGACACATAGATAATGATTTTCCCTTCTTCTGTCAATCACTTCACCATTTACCTTATCAATTTTATCAACCCCTTAAAAATTTTGGAAACATTATACTGGTTCATTATTTCTCCCCTTTAATAATACCACTTGGTATTGTATTATAAATAGCTGGAAAGCCTGATTAGTCACCTTTACAACTTGTAAGTATCGTGCATTTGTGAACTAAGCAACAAAGCTAATCGTGTCCCAAAAATATGTGCCGAAATACCCTCCTCTTATATATAGAGGGACTATTAAGGGAGTATGGGAACACGCAGATTCAGTACAGGGATGCTGCTGACTTTTTGTTTAGTGCATAGAATACTCCACCAGGTAGAGGAGACATGTAAAACATACTAGATGGCCAACAAAACTTCAACAGCATAACAAGGGCTCCTTGAACGTTAAGAATGACAACTGCCTCAAGCAGGAAAAGACGCCTTCACTGTGTGCTAAGGTACTTAGTGCTGCGGCTACAACAAGGCTCATGACATGTTGAAACCATTTTTTTTTCTGTACCAAACTGTACAAAGATGTGTTTTTGCAGTAAAAAACAGGGTTTAACATGGCTGTAAAATATTTTTGTGACTTTTGCAACCAGCCTTAGGAGGAGACTTGATGAGTTGCCATTTGTGTCTCTCCCCTTTGGGCTTCTTTTTCCAAAGGCTGCTACTTGGTTTCTGCAAATGTTCCATTTTCAGCATAGCACCGTACCTTCAGCATGGCCTTTGTGGCAATACAGCCCACCAATTGGATTTGCTCATATTAGTTCTCTTGTCATGGCAATGTTTCTAAATCTGATTTGTATGTGTCAGCTTAACAATGACAAGCCAAAAGGTTTGCATTTCTAATATTGGTAAATATTTTAAATCAAACTGACCCAAAACCTGCCCTGCTAGAGGTTATCAAAGTTGTTTAAAACAAAGATTCTCAATGCAGCAGTCACTGTGTTAACCTATCAAACAATCGAGTCTAAAAACAGTACATCTGTGTCCCACTGGGAGAAGCTTTCAAAGTCCTCTTTAAAGGTAAGCTTTCAGACAGAATCCTATTTATAAATGCATCAAACCTTAAATGTAAGATGTGACTCGTCAGAACAGAACCAGAGATTTTGAAATATTCTATGTTGCTGTTTGATGTCAGTACAAGAAAGACTTCAGTAACTTTTAAAAGTCTGTCTGAATGTCTCTCTGGGGAAGAGTGCTTGCTGTGAAAAATATTGTCCATGATTCACACAAGAGTTTGTGAATAATTCAAACCTAGATGACTGTTTTACCACACAACTACAGCTTATACGAGTTCAGTCTATCCTGCTCTTTGTCTGTATTTCAACAACCTAAACAGCATATTTTAGAGCAGTGCGTGTGCAGAAGCTGTTATGCTATGATTAAAATGACATTAATATGCATTGTAGCCTGTTCTATGTGTGTGTCTGTAGGTGATAGTTCAGCCAGCCAAGAGACTGCACAGTATTTTCTGCATCGATGGAAACTTTACATTTGGTAATTCTGCTAAACCCCGGATTAGTTTAAAGGATGACATTTTCCTAATTATTAATTCCCTGTGTTTTGCATAATTTACCTCTAGAGTGTCTATGCACTGCAACTAAAGGGGATTTGTGGGAGCAGTCTTGACGTCATAAAATTGTCGCATTGAATTTGTCAACAGGAAACACATTTTTATGGATATTTGGCTGGGTGACTGCCGCCTCTTGAAATCCAGGATAAAAGCACATCTACATGTTTAATTTATTCTGTAAAAAGCAATCTGACAGAAAAAAATAAAAACCTTTAGTGTCATTTTCCATCATCCCCCTCAATCATTTGCATCCTCCAAGTTAATTTTGAATGCAAATGACAGGATTAAAAATCAACCTGAGGTTAAAGTTGCTTAGAAGTTTAATTTCTAGTTCAGGATTTTTTTTTTGTACTTTAACTTCAACACAACGGTGCCGATGTCAGCAGGAGGGTGGGAATGGTCAGTTGCTGGATGCAAGAGTGACAGCTGTGCTTCTACAGGCGGGTAGGTTGGACCAGGCCATGGGAGTACCTCCGTGCTCATGGAGGGGTCAGCCCGGGGATACTTGAGATTGGATATGAGTCTGGTACAGACCTGGATAGTGGCTATCAGGAGGCCAGAGCAATACAGGGCCCAAGTTGACAGAGCGAAGTGGCAAACCTGCATATGGTCCTATACCTGACCTGACCTGAGGCATTTAGTTACCTCAGGTTTAGAACTTACCATGCCTTTATCTGGTATGAGCCTCAATACATGATATGGTTTAATCAAGAGTTAAATTAATTTAATGGATTTATTTGCATCTATTTATGACAGGCATCCAGTGATTTTCTATTGAATTTACACTGTAAAGATCATAAATTTGTAAAACAAACAAACACATAAAAAAACCTCTAAGATTACAATCTTTGCAAAATCTCAGTCTGAGACCAAAAACTCTGAGAGTTGTAGACAATTTGTCTTTAGACGTGAGATGGTGTCAAAGTGCAGTCTTAAGGATTTGTTAAAGTTCTATTAAAGTCTTCTCATGTAAGGTATAAGTAACATAACACTTGAGACTTGACAGCCGTATTGATAAGCACAAATATTCCAAAATATCTTCAGCCTCACTCACACCTTAGACCAGAAGCGAGTATGGGTGCATACTGTTGCCACTTCTATTGAAGTAGTGCTGTGGTGTCTACGCCCAACTTTAGCACATTGCAACTTCTGGACGGAGTTTCCTCACTGCTGCGCTGACTCTCAGGCACAAAAGCAGTAGAACAAATAAAAAGGGCAATAATGAATGAAAGCTGCATGTACTAAAAACCAAAATTCACACATGCGTATTGAACCAGGTTCAACATACTGAATGTTTCAATATCTTATTGAGAATTGTTGCATCCTTAGTCTACATACAGTGTTTTATGTTTGCTCTACAATAACTTTGTAAATGTTTTTATCCATCTTTGCATTGGCCACATTTTTCCAGTGCATCACATTTTTTTGCAGAAGGAATCTTGATGTAATCCCACTTTTTCCTCTCTGAGTGACCCTGCTGTAAACTCATAAATATCCACTGACCTCAGTTGAATTACTTTCACCAAATTCAAAACATACCTGAGCCCTCCAGGTTATTCACGCTGTGTCCGGGGGTGTACTCAAAACCACACAGATTCTTTGACACCACTGCGTATCTCTCCTCCTCTTCCTCCAGCTCATCTTCTTCAGAGAGCAGAGTGGCTCCCAGATCAGAACCCAGAGTCCCAGACATGAAGTCCATGGGAGGGATGGGGGTGCTGGACACGCTTGGAGTGCTCTTCATGTGCCTAATTAATTGTAGGGGAAACACTGTATATTAATAAATAGAAAACACATTTTAAAAAGCAGCAGAGGTCAGATAATAAGGTTGAAAAATGCAGAATAAGAGCATATTCAGAAAGGTAGCGATGCAGAGACCAAGAATGCCTCCAGCGATTCCCCTGATTACTTTCTCAGTGGTGGTGTGTGTTGAGCTAACACAATGGAGTTGTAATTGGACTGGATAAAGGATATGTGGATGGGCAGGGCTGTCACCAACATGCCTGTTATCTCCCCCACAGCTGTCCTCCATGATGGCTCACATCCCGCCATGGTGGAGAAGCATGCATAATTACCAACTCTATTTACTGATGTCAGAACAGCATGTTAGAGTAAACCCAGTCATTAGCCTCCAACACGTGTCGCCACTGACTTGTCAAGTTTTTTTCAACGCTCCATCAAAGGTGTAATCAATGGAGATCTGTTTTTTTATCACTCTGAAGAACAGAGATTGCAGCTTTGAGGCTGACACATGCAAATACGAGCTCATAAGAAGCTCAAACATTAGCTATTGATATGCAAAATCCAAGCTTTACAAATGAAATGAATGAAATTAACGGCATTTCTTCCGCTGTGCAAAGTAAACTTATTTGAACATACATGCCACTTCCATAAATGTATTTATTTATTTATTTTTTTAAGTAAAAGACATTCAGTCATAGGAAAATAGAGGTTCCTTACCACGCCTGCTTGGCCACTTCATACTGGTAAGCTCTGGTTAGCTCATCCAGGTGGGCCTGCAGGATGGACTGCATCTCCTCATGGTGGGCAGAGCTGAGGGAGGAGGATGAAGGCTGGCCAAAGGTGGCAGCTCCTGGAGAGGAGGATCGACCTCTTAGAGGGGGAGTGGGACCCCTTTCCTCCTCAACATCATTGTCTAGATTCTGGTGGCGGTAGGTTTGGACTGACATGGGAGGTGCCCAACTGTTGCTGTCATACCTGGCAAGTGGACAAGATGATTTCTGTGTTACTAGCATATGAATCCAAGGAATTTAAAGGGCCACTATGTATGCATCCATCCATCAATCCATCAATCCATCCGTCTATCTATCTAGGTGACTAGCTACTGGAGCTTTAAGTTTCGTTTAAAATAAACAATAAAAGTTTTGAAAATGTGTAATTAAAAGAACTGATGATGATATGTTACATATATGTCAAATAAAATAAAACTGTGTTGCTTTTAGATGTAATCAAATCAAAATCTTCCTTGCTGCTCTCAGCCAGTTGTATCAGAGGAAAGGATGGTGTTTTTATAACCATGGTACAGGCTAATATTTCAGAAAAGGTGAAATTATAACTTTTGGGTGGCTTAAAACATATGGTATAAAATAAATACATTGACTCTTTCTTTGCTGACACAGTGCTTTGGGGTCAGGGCGGCACCTGGCCAGGGCACATTTTATATGAGGCCCCTGCTTGTGGCAAAAAAAAAACATCATGGTGTATGAAAACAAAATATATGTTTCATTTGTTAAAGTTTGACTGTGCATAAATTGGTACAAAATTTGGCCACTGTGGCTTTGCGTATAGCCTACTGATGTGTTCTCATAATGTAAAACGTCACTGGGCTACTTCAGTAAGGCAGTGTTATGCAACAGTGTTAACATGAATTCAGTGAGCCAGATTGAAGATGGCTTTAACATGCACTCTTAACTTGATGACCAGGGCCAGCTCTGGCTATTTTAGAGCTTTTGGTGAGATTATGATGCAGCTCTGCAGTAAACCACTGGATGGGGAAAAGTTAAGACTTTATACTCATTAATGTAATAATGGCCTTTTTACCCGCTACAAAGCATCATGAAGCATATTAAATAATATAATGCGAAACAGTATTTTAATAAAAACATGATAGGATTTCAAATATTACAAATATTCAATAACATGAAGACATCATTGGGCCTATTGGGACAAAGCTCAGACTTCCATATAAGTGCTTGAGGGTTTCTCCCTCATCATTTTTCCAGAAAAAGCTGTTTTTTGGTGCTATTTCATGTACTCAACAGCTAATTTATGTAATCTATGCCCAGAACTGGTCCTGTTGATGGCTCTTATTTTTAAAACAGTCTCATTGAGATCAGAGATTTTTCTTCTTTTTCAAGGGAAACCTCACTGCAAATGGCATCAACACACAGCTTTATCAACGAAGCTCATACAGTACATAATTAAGGATAAATTCCATGAGAAGTCATCTTTTATAACAATTCCTCACTGACAGCCTGGATTCAATTTTTTTTTTTTTACCAAGGATTTATAGACATTCAGAGAAAGTAAACTCTGTGGTTTAAAATCAGCCTGAACATTGTCCCAAGCAAAGGGAGCAGAGAAGCTAAAAGCTTTCAGTTCAGACTTTGGTAGCATAGAATTGAACGATGTCCAACGACAAAAGGTTGTTCATACCATCCTTATGTTTAGAAGGGCAGAAAGGTAGTCTGCAATCTTTCCCAGAATTACTTTATAAATAAAGAAATACCAGTGTCACAGTCTGCAAGTGCTTCTAGAACTTAAGTTCTGAAAGTTCAACGATGAGTGAAAAATCCACATTTTTTAATGAATCTCAGAGCACCATGATACAAACTGTCCAACATGTGAAGGCTCCGAACAGAGGCATGCACGTGCAAAACATCTCCATAATCAAGAACAGGTAAGATGGTCACCTCCACCAGCCCATTTCTGACACAAATAGAGAAACAGGACTTATTTCTGAAATAAAAACCTAGTAAAACCTTCAACTATCTGCTAAAATGTGCTTTTAAATATCATGGCATCGACTAGGTTGTATATTGCTGTTTTTACAGCTGTTTCTGTGATTGTGGGAGCAGTGGGTTTGGTGGACTACAGATTTCCAAAGGGGCACTTGGAAGTTGTTGCCCAGGGGCACCAAAACTATTTTAATCTGGCCCTGATAATGCACAAAGGGCATACAAAACTCAGAAAGGTATAAAATTAACTACTTAAATTATTTATTGCACTGTCGCTCCAAAAATAAATGGATAATCAAAATGTGTCAGATAACTATAATTATGGTAATGTCTGGTCATGACGCCAAGGTTAATTATTAACCTTGGCGTGTCTTTATTTAAAGTGCTTTAGTAAAATATTTGTTGCATATCAAAATAGTATAGAAAATTGTTTGAGTTTAAAAAGGAGATTACAAACAATACAGTGGTGCAGGGATGATGCAGTTTTCAGGCCAATGGCAGAAGTTAGCATCGTGCTGGGTCCCTCGACTGCAGGCCCACTGAAAGCCAATGAGATATTTCCCTGTGTTTTCCATCATTTCTGATAATAAGCTCTGCAGCAAATAATAAAATATGAGTTTTGCATGTTCAGTTCTTTGTGATAATCTGAATTAGCAAACCTACTTGTCATGATTTTTTAAGCTTAAATGTAATCGGCAAGAATGAAAAGCTATTATTGGCTTATTGCTACAATAGAGCTACAACATGGTGGTTCAACTTAGAAGCAACAGCAATATATCTTCTATATAATGTCTTGTTGTAAACCTATTGACCTCTATACACCTATATACCAGCATATACCTGTTGCTGTGGCATTAGTATATGAAATACTGTTTCTTAAAAAAAAAAAAAAAAACTATCAGAAATGCTTGCATAAGGGTTCCCGGCGATTTTTGTAGTCCTTGTTAGCAGTTTGTTAGCAACCGTTCTTTAAAACACACAACACTTTAAAATTTAAAAGAAGACAATAAGAGATATTTTTATTTCAAATTAAACATTAAATCTTGGTATTTTCATCGTAAACCTTAATTCAGGCATTTTTACATAACCGCTACCCTAAATCCTATTTACTTTTGGGGTCGGGAACCAGGAAGTGCTAAATGCTAACTCCCTTCCACGTTTTTGGAGTCATAATTACCTCTTCAAACGAGCATTTACCTTTAAATATATCAGCCAAATTGCATCTTAAATTGCTCAAACTTGCAGCCTTTTTTCCTTAATAAGTCTAAAAGCTTAACTTAAACCTATTTCAGTTAAACTGGAAAAAGAGGAATCTAGAGATGTGGCCTATTTAAGCATACTCTGATCTGTGTGAGGCTCTCGTCTTAGCTCTCTGACAGAATAACACACAGACTGGGCACAGGTGCAGGATATTGTGACCTCTGCGTCTGCATGTGTTTCTCCCGTTGACTTGTGTTTCTGTGTTTTTGTGTCCATTCCAGGGCAGAGATTGATGAGATATGAATGCGTCTCACCCTCCTCCGTGGTTCTCCTGAGGGTAGCGGTCAAGGTCGACCTCAGTACCAGGGAGAGGGTGCATGGGTGGTGGTGGCAGGGGAATATTCGCCCAACATGTCCCATTTGATTTAGAGCCCTTTGTTCCACCCTTCACCTTCTTCTTCTTCCCCACCTTTGCACCTGGGTAGAAAAAAACGAGAAGGGAAGTTTAGACATGTCCTCAAAATACTGAAAATTCCCCTGCTGGCGTTGCACGCTAACATCTCTCTCACAGACACATGCACGGCTCGCCTTGAAAGCTATCCTCTATCTTTCTATCCAATCTGCACTTATTTCAAACCTGTCTCCCTCCCAGTGTTCCTCATTTCTTCTTTTTTTGTGTCTTGACAGCACATTAGGACTTTTTCTAAATGTTGACATTTCCTAAAGAGGCATCAAAACCTTCGGTAAACCACTTTAAGTTGCTTTCATACAGCTTGCTCTACTTTATCTGTGGTAAGCCTGACATTTAGCTGAGCGCACAGCCTATTGTGCAAGAAAAAAAAAGCAGACATAAATGCCTCCATGACTTTAGTACATGTATATTCACTGCATAAGTAACACTGAGGGATTTTTCCGCCATCACTAATCAAGTTAACCCCAGAGAAATGCGTCATGATTGTGTGACATTTCTAGGCCTAGATAAGCTCCCAGGGTAGAATTGTGATGAAGATAGAGCAGTAATTAAGAACAATATCCTAAGGGTCCATTTTCTCTGAATATGTAAATATAATTTATCCTTTATATTTTACTCTTTCAAGGGCATTTTCTGCAAACTTCCTGTTAGTTTTTTCCTGAAAAAAATAAATGAATAAAATATGTAAATACAAATAAATAAATAAATACAACAAGCTGTAGCCCCTAAGCTACAGCCCTTGGTTTGAGCGAGAAGTCCCCTTGTGTGACCAACATGATGTAGCTTTATGAAAAAATAAAACAAAAATAAAAATAAAATAAGATAGACCACCTGTCATAAAAACGAGAAAACATAAATATTTTAAAAATCTATAAAAACTGTTTAAAACTGGTAATGTTACAGTTACTGTACACACATTTTGAACAGGAATAAGAAATTTTAAACTGAATTTACCTTTTGAGACCCAAATTTGAGCTGGCTCACTGGGCTTCTAAGTCAGAAATTAATCAAGCATAGCATTTAACAAATAAAACTAATTTTTCAATTCAGCAATGCAAGCACATATTTTTTATCTAACATCTAAATCAAAAAACGATAGTATGCTTTCTATTTCATCATTCACAACAGTGTTAATTCATGGATAACAGTAATAATTATTTTCAGGAATTAAACATAACATTTTGTTCATTAGCTTCAGTATACTGGTGTATTAACCATTACAGAAAAAAAAAAGATTTTTGTAATTTTGTAAATGATTTTAATTTAGAGCAGCTGTGGCACAAACCTTACATTAGATGGTGGTCCAATAAAGTTGTAAAGCACTTTATATTATAAACCTTTTGTTAGTCTCAGTACACAGCTAATGTAAGCCCTCTGCCACCTCCTATTACAACATGTTGAATCAAAGAAAATATGAAATTTAATCCTCATAATAAACACAATGTGAGGCTAAGTCTAAACAATGTCAAACTCTCACATATAAGGTTTGGCAGACTTGGTTTGCTATTGAAGCGATGTTGCAACATTCACTTGGTTTGGTTCCCTTTCATGCTACTTTTTGAGTGGACCAAAGACTGTAGTCATGTAAGGAAGCCCACTGTCCCATTGGAGCTGAAGCGGTGCTCTTCGTTCCTGTTGTCCAGCCAATTGTTGCACTATAACCTAGATTTACACAACTGGGCTTCAAGGAATAAAAACTGTAGGCTTCTACAGTTGTTCATAAATACTATTGTTCAAAATTCTCCTAGTTGTCATATACTGAGTATCACTGATCTCAGTCTGCCTGAGAAGCTTTACTAGATCTCTTGCCCTCCCAATGTGACCCCAGTCCACTCTGTTCTGTCAACTCTAACCAATGGTCTTAAACTGCTGAAGAAACAATGTGATGATGTCACACTGGTAGGTCTTTTTACAGGGTGCTGAGGGCATAAGCTATTTTAGACAGGTACTGACACTGGAAAGAGGGAGAGAGGGAGAAGTACTGATGCAGACATTTTTTTTCTTGTGCATAATATGGGCTCTTCAAAAATTCCTTCCAAAGCAGCAATGGTAAAACCATATTTTGCAGGTCACAGTGGAAGAGGGTGGGTGGAGTAGTTTATGTTTTCATATTCCTTTCATTAAGTTACTGATGAGAGAAACTGTGATTTGTCATGGAAAATCTTTTCATGCTGAAATTATGAAATCAAACAAAGTTAAAATAGGTTATTGCATGACTTCATTAATAAATAATTCACATTTCAGACACAAACCAGCAGGCTGATGAGAAACTATGACACCTGTTAAAGACACTTTATTGCATTAATGTAAACACGGTAAGCCTGGAAATTTTGTCTTGATTTTCGTTGTGCTTTGGGCACAAACAGCATCAAAACTACTGTGTTACTGCATTTAAGGCCTTTGAAATTGTTATCTGGATTTTCATCCCTTGTTACTGTTAAGGTTTTCTCACTTATATCACTGTCATTATTAAAAGTCCTTTTTTATCATTATTTAAAAACACTTATAAAAATGCCATGGTTTCAAGTTTAGAAAAGACATAAAACAATCAAATTCATCACGTGTAATATCACGGGCTCTTTAATGAAAATAGGTTATGAATGAGGTGTAGCTGGATACTACTTCGAAAAAAAGCCAAACTTTCTCTCGTTTTAGGGTTTGTTCTCCATAGGTGTCAGAGATATGTCATACGGAAACAAACATCGCACTAAATCAAAACAGAATTTATCTCTGTCTTCACAGTGTCTCATACCGCTGCCAGGGCGTCTGTCGGTTAGTGAGTAGCCCAGGTTTGCCATCTCCTGCTGGGCTTGCAGGGACGCCTTCCAGCGGGGATCTGGCCTGTCCACAGCCAGCTCATGGAAGCTGTTGGACTGGAGTATCTGCGTGGTGGCGTAGGGGGTGGGCTGGCTGACTCGTGCCGGGCTGCTGTAGCCTGCCTTCCCCATGAAGTCAATGCTGCTGTAGATGGCACCGTCAGACAGCATGGTGCCCGTTTTCTCCACGGCGGCGGACGGCAAAACATCTGAAAAACAAAAGCCATGATGAAAAGGGAAGAGGGATCATGGAGAGTTGAGTTGACATGAAGTTAACGATCTTTAAGGTCATTAGCAATCCCTGCTGATCTGGCGCTCGGTATTAGTTAAATACAGGTCTCAAATGGACTTGATATAAATGAAAGTGATTATCTACAAGCATAATTAGCATGCAATGCACCCTAGGAGCCCGGTGTAGTGCTCATGAGGGGGATATTCAAACAGGGCTAACCTTCAGCTCTACTGTCATGCAACATATAAAGCCTACAGCTCAGCAGGGCCCCAATTGGCTTAGAGAACATACAAACAAGAAAAACACATCAAAATACATATTTTTTAGCCATCACTTGCACAAGACCTTGAAAAGCTACATAATGACAGAGAAATCAAAATAATTAATGGCACAAGTAAATGCAAATACCATCAACTGGAGCCAAATATCAAGCTTGTCAAATCAAATTAGTAAAGCCCTCAAAGGCGGTTTTAATTTGTGTGTGTGTTTGCGTGTGTTGGTGTGTCTTGTCACTATACTTCCCAATGGATAAGCATCAAAACTGTCCATCCAGGCATCGCTAAAACAACATTTCCCCATCACCCCAACGCTGTTTATGTGTCTCACCTCCTCGGCCAAAGTTGCTGCCGCCCTTCGGACTCCCTAAGCCGCCGTTCGCCGGAAGGCTGGTAGAGGGCCAGGAGTCAGCCAGCCAGGGGAGGCCTTGGTCTCCTGCTTTCAGCAGCCCAGGACGGCTGTGAGAGGATGTTAGAAAGGAGACAAAGAGAGCGAGGAGAGACGAGGGGGGAGACAGAGTTAAATCACCACCCTGCACCGTTACAGTATTGCTCATTTTCCTACTGCTGCATCAACAACAAATTGATGCGAAAACTCATTCAGCATATTCTCGCCTGTGGAGCAGCCCCCCCCTGTGCACACAAGCGACAATAAACAACAGAGAGACATAAAATGGCAAGTCTATAAATCAGACTCCTGCCTCCCCTTAACTCCACTGCCAGTGCAAACTCTCCCCGGAGATACAAGGCAGGCCTAAATACACACTAAATCCACTTTAGAGCCTTAGCACAACACAAATTTACATTTTAAATTGAGAATCATGGACGGCCTCTGGCAGATCGGCTACACTTCTGCACCGTCTCCATGGCAACAGAGACAGCAAAAGCCCATTAGGTGGTTTAGGGAAAGCTACCGTGTCATTTTGTCTTAGTGAAATACAATGCTCATGAATGCGGGCTTTGACTTCAAGGTGGGAAGTTGTGGGCGGCAATTGGAGAGAAAAAAAATTACAACCTCTTTGTACCATCTGCTGTGAGAGTGAAACACTCACATGTCTTATGCACTGCTGTTTGCAAGGGCTACAGCAGGAAGTGTAGACCCCGTGAAAAGTTGGGCCCACAACAGCCCAAACCCACCTTTAACGCTAAATATCATCCATCATAATCTCTTAAATAGTTGTAACTTTGTGCTTACAGGCTGCTTATACACTCTGCTAAACCTATCTTGGTTAATATATGCTCTCTTTTCATTCTGGTTTTCAAGGTTTTATTTACAAACCCAAATTTGAATGAAGTTGGGACATTGTGTAGAATGTAAACAAAGGCTGAATACATTGATTTGAAATCACTTTTGACCTAGATTTAATTGAATACACAATAAAGACAAGATATTCAATCCTCAAACTCATAGGGGCAGGTTAACTAGTGTTACAGCACCTTTCCTTTAATAACGTTTAATAGACATTTGGGAACTGACTACACTAAATGTTGAAGCTTTGTAGGGGGGATTCTCTACTACTATTTTTGCTTGACGCACGACTTCATTTGCTCAACATTCCTTGCAACTTTTTGCTCACACAGTCATTTTACAAAGTGGGGGACATTGCCCTATCCTAGCTCGTGAATGACTGAGCCTTTCTGGGATGCTCCTTTTATATCAAAACATGATTCTCACATGTTTCCAGTAAACCTGCCCACCTGTATAATGTATTAAACAGGTGTTCCTTTGAGCAGTTCTCAACTTTCTCAGTCTTTCGTTGCCCCTGTCTCAGCTTGGAACATTTCGCAGGCAAATTCAAAATGAGTGAAAATTTGCAGAAAAAAATTAATTGATCAGTTTGAAAATGAAATGTCTTGTCTTTGTAGTGTATTCAATTAATTATAGATTGAAAAGGATTTTCAAATCGTTGTATTCTTTTGTCATTTGCATTTTACACAACGTCCAAACTTTATTGAAAAATCATCATTCAGTCATTTCAATCATTTCATTTATTTGTGTTGTACAAGTAGGCATAGCAGGTGGCATTATGGCGCAGCAGGTAGTGCACGTGCCTCACAGCAAGAGGGTTGCCGGTTTGATCCCCAGGTCGGGCAGGGCCCTTCTGTGTGAAATTTGCATGTTCTTCCCGTACATGCGTGGGTTCTCTCCGGGCACTCCAGCTTCCTCCCACAGACCAAAAACATGCTCATTAGGCATTAGGTAGACTGGTGACTCCAAATTGCCCTTAGGTGTGAGTGTGAATGGTTGTCTGTCTCTCTATGTGGCCCTGCGATTGACTGGTGACCGGTTCAGGGTGTACTCCGCCTCTTGCCCAATGACAGCTGGGATCGGCTCCAGCCCCTCTGCGACTCCGAAAGGGATAAGCGGTATAGAAAATGAACGAATAAAGTAGGCATAGCTGGTTAAAGCACACCCTCTTATATTCTCTGATTGTAGCATCCCTGGCATGTGAACAAGTTATTATAATCATTCTGTTTAAAGAAATTGACTTTGCTGGACTAAAATGGGATTTTTTTTCCAAGCCTTTCAACTTTATCACAAATTTTATTATCATGTTTATTTTACTGTTTTACCTGTCCCAGTGTAGCAGTAGCATAAACCTGCTGAGTTACAACTCAACCTCTTTCAGTGTAGCCTGCAGTGGAATAAATCACAAAAACACCATTTTGATGGCATTTAGTTTGACATACAATCCCAGCACGAAAAACATATACAGGGCACAAAGAGAGTGGAGTTTCTGTTATAATAATTTTTGGGCATAACATAAATCAAACCAATCAGAGTGTCGGTTCTCATTCCCTCCAAAAGCATTTGTGCCCATCAGATGTCAGTTTCTTATCGTTGTGTCGGATTTTATATTTTAGTCCAAATTCAGATCAGATCCTTTAATTCTTCTACTTTTTGTGCCACTAAACACACAGAGCACACACAGGACACTTTTCAAAATATGTTGATGCTCAGATTAGAGTTATATTTCATCGAAGCATTACCACAATATCAGAAAAATGATCTAAAAGACCCACTGGGCACTTTCACATTTTACAAAACAGTTTGGACAGACCAGATCTACTTTGTTAATGTTCTCTGAGTTCAACAATGATATGTTGTGTCAAACTCACTGGACATACTGTGTTAACAATTGTGAATGCAATTATTGATGATAATGATAACCAAATTAAAAGTAATCTAAATCCAATGCCCCATTTTATTAAAAAAAAAACATTCTGAAAGTGTGTATCTCTGTGTCCTTCTTGGTGTACTACATGATTGGTAATGTGCAAGGAGGGGGAAGCACAAGGTAGAGAACTTGGAATCAAACAGAGGCATGTTTTACTCAGTATGTCCAGTTAAAAACTTGATTTCAATTTCATGAAAAATGCACTGTGATCTATTAGGTATTTGTGCAGTTAAGCATCTTGTAGATAAGGGACAAGTGTCTGTTTTGATTTCACAAATGTTTGTGCATGTTAGCAATATGTCCTCAAATATCAGGATCATTCTGTTCCACATGCCTAATGCTTTCAAACAAATTGTAGAAGGTTTAAAGTCCAGCTCACAAGTCCAGCACTTGGCACAACATGACAACTTTGAGGGTAAATAAGAAAGATACCCATGCTGCATGCAAAAACATATTATTTGTACTTGAAATATTTCAAAAGCAATTATTCTTGAATTTATAAATACTTTACAATGAATATATAGCCAGAATTTGATTCCATTAGTTATGCATAGCAATACCATGATTATTTTTTACTTTTGTTAGTGATGGAAATAAAAGACACAGTGAAAGACAAAGAAAAATGTGAGGTAGTGCACAGTAAAACGCTCTCTCTCAAGCTGATTACCTGCAATAGAGTAAGTAACTAATTTCTTAATATTCTGAGACCTCTTTGGATCATAAACCCTGAGACTTGTCCATACTCCTATGTGGTGCATCTGCCTGTTATCACATGCTTTCTTTAACGTGCAGCCTTGCTGAATTTTCCAGTGTCAGGGGAATTGTTCACAGCTGACTTAGTGATAGCTCAAAGGTGTTCAAACAATTACGTCAATAATTTCCATTTTAAATCACACAAGCATGTACATACATTTGCATACATTGACTTTGCAACACATGCAAATATCAACACATTAATACATGTAGAAGTATAATGTGAAAAAGCATACTCATGCAAATCAGATGGGTCAGAAAGAAAGTGTTTATTTTTAGTCCATTGATGCATCAGTCTTTTCTCAGTCTAAGCTTATTTGTTTGCTTGGGCTAGTTAAAGGG
Organism: Cetoscarus ocellatus; assembly: GCA_037902135.1. Lineage (NCBI taxonomy): Eukaryota > Metazoa > Chordata > Actinopteri > Labriformes > Labridae > Cetoscarus > Cetoscarus ocellatus. Next base: position 1,304,487 of record JBAMNC010000147.1, on the reverse strand, counting down.
TCATTGCAACTACCTATTTAGCTAAATAATCCTCAAGGTGAGATATACGGCAAGGCAAGTCCTGTGAAGTAAACTAACTGCTAAGAATAAGATCCAGGCTATAAACACCTATGTCCCTCTAGTAATCAGATACAAAACTGGCATGATAACTTGGCCTAACTGAGGCCAAGTTGAAAAAACTCCCCACCTTGTGCAGATGGTAAGTGTCCTAATGCCGTACACCAAGTCCAAGGATGACGGCCAAGGATTAGTGAGGGTCAAATCCACTATCCAGGATAAAACAGCTAAGATCAAATACATCAAGAAGATGGCCCCAAACGATGAAGTGCTCAGTGAATACCACAGGATGCAGGGACTCAGTAAAGAGAAGGACACATTGTGGAGGGATAAATCCCTGCACAGTATGTACCACTGACAGATTGAGGAAGTAGCTCATATCAGGAAATCCTTCCACTGTCTGGAAAAAGCTGGGCTGAAAGACAGCACAGGGGCACTGATCATGGCAGCACAGGAACAGGTCCTCAGCACAAGAGCAATTGAGGCCAAATTCTACCACACGAGGCAAGACCCCAGATGCAGGCGGTGCAAAGAGGCCCCTGAAACAATCCAGTATAACAGTGGGTTGTAAGATGTAGATAAGCAAGGCGTACATGATATGCCATAGACCATCTGTGCAGAGTATGGGCTGGAAGTCTTGAGCTAGAAATGGGAGACACTTCCCAAAGTGGTGAAGAAAGACCTAGCCCACATCCTGTTGGACTATCAGATAAAAACTGACAAACAGGTAGTGGCAAACCACCTGCACATAGTTGTTGAGGACAAGAAGAAGGCAGTGGTGGTAGATGTAGCAACCCATTATGGCAACATCAAGAAAAATGGCCATGAGAAGCTTGAGAAATACCTTGAAAGAGGAAAGAAGTAGGAGCACTAGGGGCTGTGACCCCAAAACTCGGAAAGTGGCTCCAGCAGATTCCTAACATTGCAGTGCAGCTGATTCCATCCGGTTTCAGTCTGCAATCAGTCAGATCCACTGTGCCAAGCCCCACTCTACAATTGTGCTTGGCCTGAAACAGCATTGCCCAACCAGCTTCCTTAAAAGGAGAAAGAGGTGGGCGCTTCAAGCAAGACAACAGCGAGATCTGTTCCACATTTCTTTATTAAATGCAAAACAAGTAAAAACACTGAAAGCATTTCTTGATAGAGAAGATATTTTCACTACCCTTCTGACATGCTTTGATGACAGTTGGTTCTACAATGTGGCTCATGTTTTGTACTTTACAACCAGCAGCAGAACTCGCCTACTACAAAATCTGATCAGCTTGTACTGAATGTGATTGACAGACCGATCATCCAATCTCCTGCTGGATATGCGTCTGAAAGGTCAATTCCAAAATATTGTCTATGGACTTTCTCACTGGACTACTGAAATACATTGAATAGTCCAGGACGTAGAACCCTCAAGTTCCTAGGCCTTTGAAAGAGGGTGCAAGAAAAAAGGATTATTTTTATGTCTCTGATGTTCTGGTTGGATAGAATCCTGATGCAAAAAAATGCTCAAAAAACCTCGTCAACTGTTTCTTCCCCCCGGCATTAAATACCACCTAGTGGAAAAGAATGCTTGATCAGCCTTTTTTTTTAAGACATGACTCAGTGACTCAAAGTATGCTCCACCACCAACTGGTTTTAGAACCATCCAGCAGATTCATGACCATATGTCTGACATAAAACCACCGACTCAAAACCGGTCCTCAGCACATTGTTTTTGTTTTGCACTACGCCAAGTCATGACTCACTCATTGGTAAGGAAACAGCAAAACAATATCATAGTAAAGTTAAAAAAACATACAAACAAACATGGCAAGTTAGTTAGTACTCAGAACCCGATGTTGACTCTTGTTTTTGTTCTGGCTTTGTCCAAATTCTTTTTTGTTACTGCCTTCTCTGACTCCATCTTTCTTTTCTTGCTCCGTTTAGCAGGTGGAGCAGTTACCAGTAATCAGGGTACAGATAGTTTTTCTGCCTTTCCCCAGCACACTTGGATCCCTCTCAGCTCAGCTACGCGCACTGAGTCAGGGTCAGTGCACGCCAGCAAAACGTACGCATAGAAGGTGGGCAGAACAACAGCACGAGATTTGATTGGTTTAATGAATTCGGTCTGTATCGCTGTGATTGGTTGGTGTTTTCCCTGCTTTACTCCTGCTGTAGACAACGGCTATTTTTCGCTCTCTTTTAAGAACACATCATGCATTGATTGCCATCGGGACAATCATCAACAATCATTTTAACCAGTATAACAAAAAGTGTATCTTAATCTGATTACCATCCCTGCCTTTAAGAATGACAAATAAGGACCAGAGGGATGAGGGAGTAACAGAAATGATGATTCTTTTACTTTACACATTCCTTCACCCCTTCCTATGCTGTGTCTGCACACTTTTATACTTAATGGATTCAAAGGTAAGCTTCACCTCTGTTTGGGCAGCAAACCAGAGTGCAGTCTCAAGGTCTAACACTTTGTTGTTCAAAACCCATCACAATGTACAGAACGCCAAGCTTTTTCAAACAGCACATTCATCACCTCTCCCCTCCTCCCGCGACCTCTCACTCTGCCAACATCCTCGGATGAACAGAGAGGCGGCGGGCGAATGAAAAAAAACCCGGCGGCCCACCTGCATTAATTGGTAGCACTCACTTCAAAGGCGTGATTAATGATTTCATCAAGTGTACATCAGCGCAAATCATACGCTGATATGAGCAGGCAGGGGCGAATATTGGAACATGTATGCAAATTGTGTTCATGGTGAAAGAACTCTTCATTACAGGTATGACAATGGGCTCTTGTCAGGGAAATGCAGACAGAGTTTTACACAGAAATGTCAGCAGGAAAAGCTTTAGCTGTGGGGTTTCTTGGATTTTGTGGGTTAATTTAAAATCTCACCTTCCGTTTCGGATCAGGCCTCTGTCTCTTTGGAAAGTCACTAATGGAGAAAAGATGGAAAGACAGAGGAGGAATAATTAGGCACAATTATTTTGTCTGGAAATGTATAGAAGCACCATCAGACTGAGTGACAAATTATATGTGAAAGGAATGTGGGCAGCTGAATACGCTGGATTTTCATGACATGTTCAGTAAAATAAAGGACATGGAGTCCAAAAATGGATTTCACAGCAAGTGCATATAAAACAATAACTCATGATAATATTAGTGACATCTTTCACTAAACCAAATATTTTTTTGTCATCTTCAGTCCGGCATGACAATAAATTCTAAAAAAACGAATAATTTTCTAAAAGTTTAGCCGCTAATGTTCTAGTTTAGGCACATGATGCTCTCATGATATTGGAAAAAGGACACAAAAATTATTGGTATTCCATAAAAAATGTAGAAGAGATTTTTTGGACCAACAAAGTAAATGAAATGTCAGTGATTTAACATTTTTTAGTATTCAATTTTATTTTTTATGCTGGGGTTAGCTTAAGAAGTCACACTTGGTTCTTTGTGTACAAAACAGGGACACATCAGAAAAGTGGTGTAAGTTAATATAAATTTAAATTATTTTCCCACTTTTCCTGCATCAAATATTTTAACCCAAATCTGGTCTCTTATGGCTTCTGTTCATAGAGAAACAAATAAATTGACTTAACATGAACTGTAACCTTCCATGTGCCTGTTTGAGCACATGTTGCCCTGTAACTTCATGAATTAAAACAGGATTTTTTTTTTTTTATCAGTAAAACTGATTTAGTAGATTTTTAGTGCTGTTTCAGATTTAAAGAAAGTCACTTTTCTATGTGCATCTGTAAAGTGAATTAATTGAAAAAATACACCAATTCTAGTCCTGTTCATATAGATAAATCACAGGTTTCCCACTGCATCCATGACTAATCACATCATAAAATCCTATAATATTAATTTATATTTAAAATAATTTCGACTTTCACTGCATTAAATACAACATTCAACTAAAGTTCTGTTCATGAACAAAAATGTATAGTCTGAGTAAACATTTTACGTTTTAATGTGCCAGGTTGAGAACATTATTCCCTGACATTGTTAAATAAAAGTATAGATGATTTTTGTCCTTAAACAGTACAAATTGCTAATGGGATGCCTATTTTTTTTATCGTCATTAAAACAGTCTGGGACAAATGAGTAATTATTTGATGATTATGTGAATTGATTTAGGAGTATTTTTGTGCTGTGTCAGCAAACAAACAGAAACAATACCAAAAACAAATAAGCAAACAAGAAAAGCCCTCACACTCAACCATATGTGTCCAAAAAGGGGACACATGAGAAAAATGTATTAAAAAATCAATATTTATTTTTTTCCCACTTTTACTGCATTAAATACTTCATATAACTTTATTCCTTTTCATTTATAAATTATGAATCCTCTATTTTAGCACTTCAACCCTTGATAGAGCTAACATTTTTACAAAACTGATAACAATAATAGTAATAATACAATAAAAACCCCATCCAATTATTTCTTTTATATGTACAAAATGCTTGGGGGAAACCTTTTTATGATGGATTAACCAGTCTCAGACAAATCAGTGATTATTTGTAAAACTGATATGTGTATGTTTCTTTTTTGTTGTGCCTTGAGTTTAGCGAGAAAAATAAAACAACACTTAGCCCACAGCATCCAAAAAGTGGACACAAAAAAAGACATAAAATACACATATATATGAATCTCCACTTCTCACAGGAGAAAAAGGAAAAAAATACATTTACCTATACCTTTAAATTTATTTACTAAATAAAAATGCTTGAAGGTAAAACATGTCATGGATCAACATAGTCTGATTATGTGGCATGTTTTTTTTTCTATCCCAGTTTGGGGAAAAAAAGTCCCACTCAGCCCATTGAGACCAAAAAGTGGACACTTAAAAAACTGGCCAGGAATTAATATATATCAATGTATTGTTTTTCACTCCATCGCATATTCTCACTAACTTTGCCACTGATCTTGAATGAATACATTTTATCTAATTTCAGAACTTTGACCCTTAATATGCCAGTTTGTGTACATGATATGATGTCTGTTTTCACAGAAAACAACAACCGAAACAACAACAGCAATAATTCCCCATATAAACAAAATGTACTGAAAAAACCCAAAAACTACAAATTCACTGCCTGGTATGAAAACCGAAAACACACTATCGGAAACAATACGTATTTAGATGGACACATGTTTAAAGTTCACATTTATTATGTGGCTGCTTTGGCCTTGAACACTTAAGCGTGATTACTCTTACTTCAAACTTTACAAGAATACAAAATTCCGCCAAATTGTGTCATATTGATCAATGATGAAAAATTAACCTGAAAAACTAAAATGTGCATGTCCATGAAAAGGAGCTACAGGAGGGTTAATATAAATTTTGATACATACCTGCACGAGTAAAGGTAAAGGACTGAACTGCAAAGACAAGACAGAAACAGAAAGAGTCAGAAGTTAAAAATGATTTATAAAATCACAGTGCAGTGAAACAGATTACATTTTGATGAAACTGGAGGCAATACTGCATTAAACCACTTTGGTAGCATTACTCTGATTACCCAAGGGAATAAAAGTAGGAAGGGTTACACACTTGACCCTCTTTAGCCTGGGGCTTCTGCATCATCATCATTTCATTTATTTATTTCTGAGAAATTACAAACTGGAGCATGACAGGAAGTCTTAAAAACAGAGAGGAGCCAGAAGTTTAGTTTAAAGTGAACTGTGAGAACCCCCTAATAACATCAATGTTTCAACATTAAAATGGCCGTGAGGACATTTTTAAGCCAGTGCATTTGATATCTTTGCTGATGCTGTCCTCTGTGTCAGTGGTTCTTGTCTGGTGGGTCAGGGGTAGAAAAGGGGTCATAGAGGTGTTCAGTGGGCTCTGAATATGTGCTTAAAACAAAAATGTGGCCAAAAGTTAGTGCTGTATGGAAGCCCTAAACGGACAAACTGTCCAAGATTTATCACTCCAGTATGCCACCAGATTTATCTCTCCATTACGCCAGGGAAACAAGTTCATTTTTGTTGTATGCTTGAGATCTCAACACGTTTCCCTATTAAGTGGGAAAGACGACTTTCCCGTGATAATGCATTATATTCTGGAGAAAAAAAAAACAAATATATCTTTAAAAACTGAGAATAATGAAATAAGTGCATGCATGTCCTCCCAAGATCATTTTTGTGATCTGATTCTTGACCCAGTCTGTTTACAATTATCTCTTTACTCAGTCAGGGTTGGGGCCAAACTGTACCCTTTGTAATTTTGAGATTTAGGTGCACCACTATGCAACCCTATGTGTAGATTTAAGACCATGTATTTACACATTTTCAGTTCATGTAGAGGAACTAGTCTTTATTTCAGTAGATCTGTTTAACATCTACCTCACAGAGCCCATATCATACGCGAGTTTTACACTCCCTTCAGTGTGTTTCACATGTCTCCTCTACATGTCTTCCCAACTACTGGGCTTTGGACCAGTACCTGGCTGTAGATCATTTGGTACCGGGCTGTAGAGGAACAAAAGTTTAACTGGAAACTCCTGCCAAATGGGAGATATTCAAAACTATGTTTTGTGTCTTGGTGTGGACTGGGAAAATGGCATTTTGGGCTTAAAACATTACACTCTGCGCCAACCTCACCTTGGGTTGATGTCACAATATCGTCACTGTTGGGCACAAAACCCAATCTCCATTTTTATTGATTTTTTTATAAAACAGTGCCATTGGTCATCTTCTAAGTTGTAGAGTGGGTTTTAGAAACTTTTAACCAAATAAAAATACAAATAATATATACTCAGGGCAATACAATATTCATTTATTTAGTGGTGGAGCGTTTTTTTTTTTCTAATTTCATGAAAAGAAGCAATTTTGGAGTAAAGAGGTTTATGCCCAGCAGGGCCACTATGCCATATTATCGCTGTTTTTTTTACATGCTTTGCAGCACACATTGCTAAACTTTTGCTGGTTTAAGTGTGTGCAGACTGGACTATTTACATGATCAAACAGATCTTCATCTGCTCCCTTTATGATGCTGCTTTAAAAATGATTCAAACGCTGCCAACGTTCAGGACGAGACCTGGTGTTACTGTTTGGCAAAGAGACTATGTTGACTGGTGACCTATAACTGTATCTGTGGTTGTCACGGAAACAACAGATGTTGAAACCAACAACTCAAGAATGCTTTTGAAGAACAGAATTTGATCAACATTGTCAGATATATCTAAGATTGAAATATGAACAAAAAAATATTTACTCAAAGTGCATGCTAACATCAGGTAGCATAGTCACAAATTAAACTGTAACACCAGTCAGACTTGTGATTGGAATAGATACTAAAATAAAACAGCTTCTTCACTGAAACTGACAAAAGAAATGCATATGATGGATATCATAACATGTCACAGACAGTGTTTAACAGTGCAGTTATGTATTTTTACCTCCGCCAAGGAGATTATGTTTTTGCCGGCGTTTATCTGTCTGTCTGTCTGTTTGTTTATTTGTGTTCAAAATAACTTGAAAAGTTCTGAACGAATTTGGATGAAATTTTCAGGAATTGTCGGAAACGGGATATGGAAGAACTGATTAAATCTTGGGGGTGATCCGGATCACCGTCTGGATCCAGGAATTTTTTAAAGGATTCTTTAACATTGCCAGATAGGACCATTTTCGCCAAAGTGGACCGAAGCTGCTTGGCGGAGGTCTGCACTCTCTGCGTGCTTTTCTAGTTATTATTCGAAACATTGGATTATTTCTTAAAATGAAGGAGACAAATCTCAGTTTTTGAAACTATCCATCTACGCATGGACAGCCTAAGCTGAGTGGCGTAGATTTTCTGCCATGCTACCATCTGCCAATTACAGATCTTTTTTTTTTTTTTTTTGTGATTTGAAAAATTTGATGCATTTATTTCAGGCTCTAATCTGATTTCAGGTAATGTGTCAAAACTGACAGGCCTGATTAAAATCCAGCATTTCTCTTTATTCTTTTTTCACCAAACTCCAGTCATTATTAAAATGTAAATGCGTTGTTTGCAGCTACTGACTTCAATATGTTTTTAAAGAGAGGGAATCAGAGAAGCAGTGGTGTAAATCTCCTCTGAATCAAGAACTCACAGCAGCCTCTCCTCACGTCACTGCAATGAAAGCTGCCAGTCACATTACGCTAATGGCACAGAGCTATATGCTTGACTCACACAGGAATGAGAATGTTTCATACGTTAACCTCTGCGCGCCTCGTGTTAATGTGCAAACAACACCAGCCATGGTCTGGTAATGGAAGGGGATGTTAAATTACTTATCTCGCATGAATGTATTAGAGTGTTGAGGTGCAGCGCTGATGGAACTCAGCACAGTCGATGCACATCAGTGCACACTGAATTAAAGTCAATAGAGCCTATTTCCATCTGCGCTGAATATATTCCCTTTGTTCTGCTTTTTAGTTGTCTCAAATGGAGTCGCCGCCGTGATGACATCAGCTCTCACTGGAGGGAGACACCCCGGTGTGCTTTAAGATTCTGTGTTGATGCAGAACCATGTAAATTGATTTTCTTACCTGCATAGTTGCTGAGTCCCTTTCTCTTTTTTCTTCTCCAGTACAGCCAGGCACTGAAGCCCATGAGAACAATCCAGCAGGCTCCTCCCAGCCCAGCGATGAAGGCCGGCTGCTTGACCACGTCTGAGATGCTGTTGTTGCCCTCTGAACCCGTCATTATGTCCCTCAGTTCTGCACCTGGGGGCACAGCAGACAAACACACAACACAAAGAAAGATGAAAGAAAAAAAATGGAGGGTTGATTGTTGATTTAACAGAGTGCAAATGAAGTAAGATCACATTACAGGAGCCGCTGTGCATGAAAATCATTTGGGATTAAAAATAAAAAGAAGATGGAAAAAAAAATCAATTCCATTTCCACTGTGGTTCACTGTGTTAATAAATAGAACAAAAAGAAAAATAGGAGCACATTCACTGTAAAAAAAAAAAAAAAAAAAAAGCCTGGATATCATTCATAAAACAAAACAAACAATTATTTAAACAAAAAGAAATGAGCGGAATGGGTTAATGGGTTAACTCCTGTTCTTTAGTCAAAAGGAAACAAATTAAAAAATGCTCTCAAAAGTGAAAGAAGATTTATCGTCCATGGCAAACTCTGCCCATGGAGGTAGATAATAACAAACTGGTTATTCAAAAAAGATTTGAGTCCATCATTAGAAACTTGACTAATTTTATCATGTTTTTAATTTTGCTATTTTGTAGTCTAGACTCACCTTGGTTTAACTCGTGTGGAAGAATCACCTTGATGCTGCTAACTATAATGTCCCTCTAAGTTCACACAAGTGTAAAATAGAGTGGTGCAATTATGACATATTTTTGCAGGTCAACGCAGAAGTTAGCATCTCACTGGTTCCTTCTTTGACTGCAAGCCAACTAATAGCCAATGGGATTTCTTTGACTGTGCTTTGGATCACTGTTGATAATAAGCTCTGCGGAGAACAAAAAATTATGAAACTTTCATGTTCTGTTCTTTGTGATAATCTAAACAAACAAATCACCTTTTCACAATATTTTAAGCTTAAACGTAATCGAGGAACGTAAAAAGGTATTAGTAAGCTACTGTGAAACTACAACATGTTCAACTTTGAAGCAACTGCAATATTTTCAGTATATAGCATCTTATTGTGACCTCTTCCTTTACAGTTTCCTCTTAATTGAACAACCACTCTGATGAAATTGGTCCTCATTACTGTGCTAAAAAACAATCAGAAATGCTTGCTGTTGGGTCCCCAGCCATTTTGTAGTTGTTGTTAGCAGTTAGCAACCGTTGTTTTAGACATACAACAATGGTTGGAGATTCAAACCAGGCAAAATTAGCTGCATTTTATCATTTCCCTTTAAAAATTGAAATGCTACAAGTTTGTGTTCACCATCAGCCATGGTTTACTATTAAGTCACCATTTATCCGAAACCGGCATTCTAAATCTTATTCATTACTGCACCACTGTATTACTGCTGCTCCTTTGAATTCTCACAATTTTTTGCAATTTTTAATCTGCCTTTTATTGTAAAAATGCATACAGAACCTCAACCTTTGCATGCAGAATTAAGTTAAAGATATAATTCTTTTGAAGGACAACCTGGGCTATCACAATATTTATGCTGTTATGATGTACTAAATGGTGCAGGACCAAAGACACAAAACAAAAAAATTTAATATAAATCATGAAGAACTCTAAAAATCACACACAGATCAATAATGAACTGCCTTTTTGACATCTGAATATGATTCTGTCAAGTTTTGGCAATTAGAAGAACAAAATAATATATGCAAAAATCTTTCATCATAAGCTATTCATGTATTTACACTTATTTTTCCACTTGTTTTGTTGCTTCATAAAGTCATTTGTGCCAATCTTGGAGTCAATTTTTGACTCAAATGTTACGGAGGGCCACATCATATTTCTCACACTCTTCGATTCTTTTGGGATCTGACAGGTAACTAGCTGGTCTCTTGTTGACCTTTGACCGCTCCAGATTGGATATACTTGTTAAGAAAGGAAGAGGGGAAGATACACTGGGCACATTTGATTGATCATTAGACTGACAGAAAATTGTCATTTGCTCTAAGGGTCAAAACTGGGGGCTTAAAACATTACTGTCACATTTTGATAAAAAAAAAAAGAATGCAAAATCACTGATTACAGATTTAGCTAGGTGGATCTATAAATACATTTCTGGAAAAAAAAAAACAAAAAAAACAAAAACAAAAACATTTTATGGCTAGATTAGAAATAAGTCTGCAGGGAGACCTGAGACCCTCCGTAGATAAACAAAAGCAAACGAAATAGTCTCCAAACCCAGTGGTCCTCAGAAAGAGCTGTTTTGAGGTTCCGGTGATAAAAGTAAACAAAGTGAGTGTTACTGCTTGGGGGCGCTGGCGATCTTATGGAGTTGGGATTGTAAAAAAATCTCAGTTTTCTCTTTTGCTTTTCTTATTGACTTCCTGATGTGTCCCAGGTTGTATTTTTTGTGGCTAAAATTTATATCCTAGCAGTGGTGACTGCTAATGCTAATGCTAATGACCTAAAAATCATCAAACATAATCATAGTGCTAGTAACTATGATTATACAAAATATACCTGCACCACAACATATTATAATGCATTAAAATATAAATATATATATAAATTGTTATTGATGCATTAGAAAGAGGGGCTTCATTGAAAGTGTTACTGAACTATTTTACACAATAAACTTTCATGAATTCACAGGGATTAAAATGTGATCATTATACAGCCCTATGACAAACATAAACACAGACCACAGAAATAACCGCACCATGAGACTGTGGTCTTGGTAAAAGCAAAATAACAATAAAAAATAAATCATAAACAGCATCAGTGCATCCAATATGTAGGCAGAGTAAATCAATTCAGCTGTGCACTTATCAACTTGAGCTGCAAGACACGAGATTGACAGAGCAGCTCTGACAGAGTTTGATTTTCTGTTGCGGCTACTGTGCTGTGAAATTAGATTCACAGTCTCCAGCAGGAACACCCCCACCCCCCACCACCACCATCAACAACCCAACAACCCCCCCCTCCACCTCCCCATCATTAAGCGGCAGCACACAAGCCTGTATTTCCCTTTCTCTCTCTGTGCGTTAAGGACGTTATTATATATCAGTCAAAAGTCAGAGATGAGGTGCATCTGGCCTGAGCTTGTATTGATTCTAAGCTTATATACTCTGGGCATCCTTTAGCCGTTTCATAAGATGTGATAGTCTGATAAGCTCCCACAAAAACTCTGTCGACTTTGTTAGCGCCAGCTGCCCACATATTGAAGAGGATTATTGATATGGCTAACAGTACTTGGCAGTGTTACCAGACACTACGCTTAATGAAACACTATTGATTTCTCAGTGGACGTCTGCGTTAGTAAAGCACAATCTTCTTTTCTTCAAGAGCAATAAATTGATAAATCATTTTTCAGACCCCTCGATCTGTGAAGGAGACCCCAGGTCCCCCATTATTAGGTCATTTCATTTGACTCCTTTAGTGTGTGTGTGTTAGAGTGGATTACCCAGGATGATGAGCTGGGGTTTGCTCTTGACCCCCACCCCTGCACTGGTGCCCGCAGCCACCTCCACGCGGTACTGCACTCCAGTCTGCAGCCCCCCGACCACCACTGAACGGATGGTTGCGTCCACAGACTTATTGACGTGAAAGCGCGTCTCGTTGGCCAGACACCAGATCTGACAGAGATAGACACAGCAGACAGACTTCAGTGTGCAAGGCTTTAGAGTGCATTAATAAAATATTTGCTTCATACAGTGTGTCAGGTGCAGGGGTTTGATCGTACCTTGTACTCCTGGATGATGCCGTTCTGCTCATCGGAGGGGGGAGGGTCCCAAGACACGCTGATGGATGTGCTGTTGTGGCTACCGACTGTCAACACTGTCACTTGCTGCGGAGGCGCGCCGGGTGCTGGTGGGTCAAGTGGCGTGAAGGATTAAAGAAAAAACAAGAAATATAAGAGGGGGAAGAATGAATGTTTTTGTGTTATTGTTGTTTTTAGCAGAAAAGTGGGTGTCCCCTGTTTTCTTTACCATGTCAAAGAGGGATTTGTCTCACCCACTGCCTCAATTCATATTCCTAAAGGCAAAGTTTTTTCAAAAGCCAAACACATAAGGAAAAAAAGGACAGATTTTAAAGTTTACTTCTTATTGTGTGTGGGATGCTTCAAGGTGAAAACACAGCATAGCACACACTTACAAATTCAAAGTCTGCAGTCCCAAAGCTGTTCATCTTATGTGGTCAAATGCAACTTAGGTTGGCAAGCTATTCACGCAAGGTCAGGGTACCAAGATATAATTTAATGTGGGACAGAGCATATAAAGTAGAAACAGAGTGTATCCTCATGTTTTTATTTCAAAACAATGAAGTAACTGCTTCACACCAAAAAAAGAAGTTTGAATCAATTCTACCTTTTTTGTTCAGAATAGCTAGCTGTAAGCTTTTTTGTCCATTGTGGAAACAGTTTTGGTCCAACTTCTTAAATTGTCAGTTTAATAGTGGTATGTTTGTATGTATGCGCCTTGGTTCCCCTACCTGAGGCCTAGGGCAGGCATAACTTAATGGCAGACTCTGGACCAAGACCGCAGTGCCTTGCAAACCAGAACCAGGAGGATTTTGATTATTAATGCTTATTTATGTTTTTGATAGAAATAGCACTGCTTGCTGCGCTATTTAAATTTATATAACAGCGTCTCTAGCATTCACCGTGACTACATTCACTGCCTGTTGGAACATCAACCAACGAATTTGTGGGAAAGCGTCACACATGACACTTCTCAACCAATCAGTGAGAAGGGTCTGTGCAAGTGAGGTGGGTGCACGAGTGGAGGGAGGACTGTATTGGTGACAGCGGGAACATAGGAGGGGAATAAAGAAACAAACGTGACATTCGTTTTGGACAAGAAAATGGCAAAAATTAGTCATTAACTGAGCAAAGATTTTAACACGTTTATTTTCCCCCAGGCAGGTCAAATGAATGTTGAAAATGAAATGAAATGAAAATGTTGGCCTAGAAGAATATGTCAGCCAATGAACTAGCGCAAGATGTCCGGGGTAGCATAGATGACTGGTGTTCAAATTCAGATACAGAGGGGCTTGCGAACCAGGAAGTGCTAAATGCTAACTAACTTACTCCTTCCTGGACCACTCTATTAACTGCTGCCTGAGGAGAGGGGTGTATATTAATGTTATATATGGTATATGTGGTATAAAAGGGGCATATAGTGTAAATATCTATCTATCTATCTATCTATCTATCTATCTATCTATCTATCTATCTATCTATCTATCCATGTATAAATACATCTCTCTCTCTCTCTACATATATACATATACACACACGTATAAAAAAATATATGTATATATCTATATATATGTATATATCTATATATATCTATCATATCTATCTATCTATCTATCTATCTATATATATATATACATACATATATATCTATCTATATATATAGAGAGAGATAGATAGATAGATATATACATACATTTATATATATATATATATATATATATATATATATATATATATATATATATATATATATATATATATATATATATATATATATATATATATATATATATATATATATATATATATATATATATATATATATATATATATATATATATATATATATATATATATATACGCATGGGCTATTCAACATAAGTCTGGTTCTCCTCAAGATTTCCTACTGCATGACAGAACTTTTTCTTCCTACTGTAACTGCTGCTGATTGTGGAGAAGTGCTTTACTCATGGTGGATTCAAACTAGTTTAAAAAAAAAATAGAATAAATGAAAAATTTAAAAAAGGCAACAAATGAATTTAATAACATGAAGACTATGACATCAACCTAACCTTTTGTAAAATTTCTTGACATTACATTTGTTACAATTTGTTGCTTTACAAATAAAGACTGATTGACCTCTTTGCTCTTTTCATAAAAAAATAACAAGCTTTATTGTTTGAATGCAAAAAAGGAAAATTCAGGCATCCATTGCATCAGTTAACTCCCATGAAATAAAACATCAGAGGCCCTTTTGAACATTAATTATGATATACTTCTGAACCAAACAGTATGGGAAAATCTTAAGGTTTTTAGAAAAACAGGTTATAGAGAAAGACAAATGTAAAATCTGTATATATTTTAATTTTTGACAGAGTAAAATAATCCGAGATTCATAAGGACTGATTCTGTGATAAACATATTTTAAATGCTTAAAATGGTCTCAATGTCAGAAATGTCCTATAGCAGATTTTGTTCAACATTTGTCCTACAATTTCAGCTGTAGATTTTTTTCTAAACCAATCTGATTTATTTTCATGGGGCCCCAAAATTTCTTGCAGAGCCTCTGCACATGGTCATATGCCACTGACCATTGAGGAACAAACTGGGTCAAAATCCTTGGATAACATTGTCAAGCTTGCAGCCAGCCTACAATTACAGGGCCTTTGTTGTATTTGGTCACAAAGGGGACATCACATTACAATGTGTTCCCCACTTAAGCCCATGTAACAGATGGTCAGCTCAGGACTTTATTTTGATTCATATTTTAAAACTAAAATTTTGTACTTGGATCTAAAAATGCACCATTCATCTATTAAACCCATTTAAAATCTGCTATCCTTCTGGCATCATAAGTTAGACAGGCCATCTTTTCAGGTCCAAACTGCTTGTTTCAAAGTGAATAAAGCACACATGTGCTAAGTCATGCAGGTAAAGAGGGACCTGTCAATAAGATACGATTTAATCGTAAGATATGTTTAGAGGGGGATTTGTCTCTCCCGCCACCTCAATTTTTATTCACAGATGAAGAAGCCACACAACAAGGTATTTTGTAAGCCAGTGTAGCAGATGGTGAGCTCAGCACTTCATCTCATTTCATATTTCAAAGCTAAAATGTTTGAGCATAACTATGATGCACTTGGACCTAAAATGATTAATTCTTTTATTTTCCCCATTTCAAAAATCTATTATCTTCCTGGCATCATAAGTTAAAACAGCAAAGCTTTTCACATCCAAACTGCTCCTCACTAATTGCATAAATCATAACCATTCCAAGCAGAGCAGCAAGTTAAAACATGAGTTGAATCCCCCCTGCCAAGAAAAAAAAGGCAGAGCCTGGTGGCTAACATCACTTCCATAATGGATTAGAACCATTATGAGCACACGTAAATGCTTCCAGAGCAGCTGAATTCAATTTTGCATATCATATCTAAATGAAAACGGTCCATCTTTGTGTCCTATAATGAGGATTCGGAGATCTTCAGCGGACATACCCTGCCCACGGTGCCAAATTCAAATTCCCTCATTTACATGGGTCATTTTTGTTTAAATGTATCAATCTGTCCTGATGACCTGCGTGGACCAATCTGTGAATTAAAAAGACCGGGAGGCAAACACAGTGTCCAAGCAACTCAGCAAATCATCATCTCACATTGAACAGGCTACACGACCACTCTGGGCACATAGTTTCCTCATGATTCCCATTAAAATGATCATTATGTTGTGACTGAGTAGATGGAATAAGTACTCCAGAGCCAATTAAGGAGCTGCAAAATAATAATGCTATCTGCAGTGTGGTGTAAGCAAAGGCACTGAGGGGAACAGCGGAACGGAGAAGCCAAAGCAGGTGGGCCGTGACGGGGTTTTCTTGTTTTGCCACCTGGACAGAGAGCAACATGGTGACTGTGACTTAAATTCTCCAGATGGGATTGGCTCTCTAATTGGCTAGATTGAAATGCAATGAGCATGTGCGCATAGTCTCAGGGAGGCAACAGAAAGCGATGCTTCTGCAAGGATACACAGGGATGAAGATTGTTTTCTATGAAGCTGGACAGATGAAACAAACCTCAATAAAAGATCTTATTGGTGTTTGACGGAAAGGTTTCTTTATTTTGTTAGTTTTTATTTTAGAGAAACTCCAATATCCTCATCCCATTTTGCTCAATTTATTAGAATAAAAGCATCAATAAGATGGATAAATATTCTCTGGAGTGCCAGGCTGTCAGATACTGTGCTGACATGCCACATCTGTTTAGAGACTGTATTTAAGGACAGCTAAACCATAAGATGAAGTTTGTTTGATCTCTTCAGCTCAAAAAATCTGTCCTAATTCCTCCACCGTGTTGTTTTTGAGGTGTCTGGCCATTTGTTTACTAATCGTAAACCCAATATCACAATAATAGTATTTTTTTCAAACTTCTTAAAGATGTCCACTTAAAATCAAGGACAAAATAATGATTAAATAATTCAATTTTGGAGGTTGTAGGTCAAAAGTAAAAGGTCATGGAAGCTTGTGTTTACTCTCTGCTTGTGATGACAATAGAGTGGTGCAGGAATGAGTCCAAAAACGTTTGTGGAGAACATATGCATATGAGATTTTTAATGTTTAAACAAAAATAATAAAATGAGTTTGATGTTGCCTGTTTTTGACTCCTAAACCGTTGCTGTGTGTCTAAAAAAAAATGTTGCCAACTAACTACTAACAAAGACTACAAAAATGGCCGGGGACCCAACGGCAAGAATTGCTGATTGTTTTCCAATAATCAGTTATTGAAACACTATTGCCACAGCCATGTTGACCAACTTGATCATGACGTTCAATTAAGAGGAAACTCTAAAACAAGAGGTTACAGTAAGACGTCATACATTGGAAAAATTGTAGTTGCTGCAAAGATGATGTAGTTCTATAACAGCTTCCTAATTGCTTTTCCTTTTGGCAGACTACGTTTCAGTTTAGAAAATCTTAAAATATAGGGTCGTTTGTCGAGATAATCACAAAAAAGCCAAACATCTATGTTTCATACTATTTTGTTCTCTACAGAGGTTATTAATCAGCAATGATCCACAATACAGTGAAAAATCCAACAGGCTTGTAGTGGGCTTGCAGTCAAGGGAACTTGCGCAATGCTAACGTCTTCATTGCCAGACAAAAATACTTCAGCCCTGCACCACTCTATATCTATTAAATGTGTCAAACAGCTGTCATCAAACTTTGTACAAATGTTCACTCTCAAGGATGAAATGAATAGATCTGGGAGATCATGATAGAGGAGGTCAAGGTTACAAGGCCTCATGATCATCAATTCTGGGTAATCAGATCTTATGAATGCAAAACATAGCACAAGGAATCTTTGTCCATTAGGACACAAGAATCAACTGATTCAAATTTTGTAGGTTTTAGATACCATTCACATGCCAATGATATCTTATAAACACAAAATCTTAAGAAGACACTGAGGACATATTTTTTTTTTTATCCAAATATACTTCCAATTGATTTATTCAGTGAGGAAAACAAAGTAAAGCCCCTGGGAGAAACTTTTAGTGTGTGTCAGATTTGGCAGCCTCAGTGGGCTAGACAGCACCTCTGATCTTTTCAGTCATCTTGTCTTGTATTAAGTTGTGTTAAATTAATTTTTAAGAATGATTTTGAATATAATTTGAGCTTCTTCCATATCAGGTGCCCAAGTTAGCTGCAGGGCTACTTGCACTCCAAGTTGTGTTATTATTGTTTTAATTTAAAAGATCAAAGTATCTTTCGTTTTCAGTATCAAATGTCCAACACACTGTGAAACTCTTCTTTGGAAAAGATTTAAAAATACTTTTTTGCTGCATCATGTTTAATATGTCTAACATCCGTAGCCCCCTGGCAGCAGGCTGAGAAATTATTAGTTTCCATGCTGATGGTCTTGTTGGCTTTTGTAGCTCATACGATCATCAATATTAATCTCACTGTGTTTTATGGCCAGCCAGAAACTGATCACAGGAGCTTTAAAGACAGGCCATCATAATGATGCTTAATAAATTTCAGCATTTATATGTCACACTATTTATCCCTGGCCAAATGCATCTTACATGTAAACAAATATATACTTTTGTTGGACACAGTACAAAGTGCAAAAGAGTGTGTGTTACAGATGGAAAAAGTCAATAGGGCTCTTTGGTTCATCAGTTTTAAAGCAAGCAACCACATTTCCATGCCAACTTTCACAAAATCAATCACAATCAAGAATCTACTCATGTTAAACAAATGAGCCTCCAATGAAGCCAAAAGAGCCTCCAGTGATGGATTATCCCTCAATTAAGAAAACTTAAGTCTTAAACAGTTGATTTAGCATTTGTTTTTGTAGAAGTGATTAATGCAGAAGCAAAATAATCAGAAAAAAGAGCTGCATTTCCCAGATGTGGCTCTGTTACAAGCAAGTACACAGAATACTAATGAAAACCGCACATCTGGACAGACAACCATTGTTGAGCTTTGGACAAACTGTGTAAAGTGCTGTGTAAAACATAAAGTTTTAAAGACTGTAAAGTTACATCTTATATTTTTTGATATAGTTTTTGATAATGTTGATTAAAAACAATATGTTTGTTAGGCCTTATGATCACTGACAGTATTATGTACAACACCATATCACTCTGAAAATTAAGATGGTTTAAAACGATCTTTTGATATTATAAAGGTGTATTATGAGGAATCAATGAGGATTTTTTTTCAAAGAATAATTTTAAAAACTGCAAGGAAAAAAAACTGCATTTTCAAGTTTAAAAAGAGAAACCACATTTAAGAAAATGACAAAAAGTATAAAATGGAAGAATAACATACCCGATGAAGTTGTTTATCTTGTACCATGCCTGGGCCTGCTCACAAAGATCTTTACTTGGACTTAGTTTTAAAGAAATACTCATGGTTTTAGCAGAGAATTGTCAAACTTTCAGCACCAACATTTTGTACAAACATTGTCAGAAATTGAAGCAATTCAGAAGAAAACAACACACTAAGTTTGTATGTGATTTGTCCAGCAAGGCCTCCAGCACACTGGGCAGATGCAGGATGTTGCGGATATATTTTAAGAGCCAAAATTTAAGGCTTAAAAAACACCTTTTCCCAAATTTCCCCAAGCTTGGTCCTGACCAAACAAAATCTGGTTCACTGCTACCAGAAAGTTCCATTCATTTGGGGTGGTGCAAAAGCATGAACTCTGGAGCAGACTAGAGAACCAACCTCTGGTCCGTCTAAAAACAGGGGGTCTACATTTTCTTCTGTGCAGACTAGAGTAAAGTTTGCTGTGAGTGTGAAAGCTATCCAAGCCAGCAAGGAGCAGACAAGGCAGGCAAACCAAACACAGTGAATTGTGGCTGAAGAAAGCTAATGTAGCGTTCACTAACCATATCAAGCAGAGGCTAGGATTAGCACCACCAGTCTCCTCTCAACAAGTTAATGTCTACAAATCAGTTCGGTATACAATTACACATCACTCCAACCAATATGAAAGTGCCACCTGACTCAGCCTAAATGCAGCATTATCTTTATTTTATGGCACACAAAATTCCCAACTGCTTTGAACTGAACAATGTTTTTACCATTGACTGTGAAAGAACTGGATGAAGCCATGTGATGTCAGCCGTCTGATAATCAAAGGAGTCTTTGGAATATTGTTGGTACCCTCTAATAGATGTTGCCAACTTCAGCTCAATCTCCTCACAGACAGAAAGGCTGTGACTAATCCTGACTCCACATTTCCAAAGCTGGAATACTTCAATAAATCCTCAGTAAAAGAAAAATGGCCGCGATATGAAAAAAACCCTCACCCCCTCACAGTGACAGCACATAGATGTGTTATAGTTTTAGACGGTAGACGTTTTTTTTTTTTTTTTCAATCAGGCTGGAAAGATGTGTATTTGGGCTATAGAAAACATCTATTCCCTGTACTTAATCATTTGGGAGTCAGGTTTCTGCAGCCAGCCTCAAGTGGACACTCATAGTATTAGGTTTTGGCTCTTCTGCATGGGCTTCCATTTTCAGTCTCTGAGGTTGCTGCCTGGTTATTAGTTAAAGCAGGTTGCATTTTTCTGTCAAAGGGCAACAAAAGGCCTGACAGCAGGAACAAAGTTCAACCCCAACTAGTGGTGAGTGGCTTGATTATGCATCATTTGACAAGCTTTGGTCCACCTAACAAAGAGAAGTGTGAAAGGAAATCAAACCGAGTGAAAACTGAAACAATGGCGTAACTTCACCCCTGAAGCGAACCGAACTTTAAGTATGAAAGTGACCATAGAAATGACTTTGCTTTATTTCTTTACAGAAATAAATATCCTGAGAAATATACATATTTATTGATATTGCTATTCAGCTTAAATATACATGACTTTTTATTCATATTGCCCAGCCTTAGCTGTCAACAAATTTTTGTTAGACATCGCTCTATCTTCATGAGGACAAAAAGGCTCCAAGAAAACACACTTAACTCAGGAAGTTGCAGTCGAAATCTTCTTTTTTCAGTAGTTTTGTCAAACACCACAGTGATACATCCTGATACTGTTTCACATGATGGCTGCTTTACAACTCTCATGAGGCACCGCTGAGCATAAAATCAGCAACTGCTACAAAGTTATATGGATATGAGCGGAAAAAACAATGAAAAAATAAGAAGAACAGTGACATTCAGAATTTCAAACATTTTTTTAATACGTTTGTGCTTAGAAAGAGATATGACCTGGACCTATATTTTGCATATTTCTTTAAAGTTTAAATAAGTGCTCTATCTATCTATCTATCTATCTATCTATCTATCTATCTATCTATCTATATAATTCTATATCCATATCTATATCTATCTATATCTATCTATATCTATATCTATATCTAGCTATATCTATCTATCTATCTATCTATCTATCTATCTATCTATCTATATAATTCTATATCCACATCTATATCTATATCTATATCTATCTATATATATATATCTATATCTATATCTAGCTATATCTATATCTATATCTAACTATATCTATATCTATCTCTATCTATCTATCTATCTATCTATCTATCTATCTATCTATCTATCTATAAGGTAATTCACGGCGTTTTCTGGAGGGCATACGGCATATACCTGCATACCACATAGACTACACCACTGCTTTCTCAACTTCTAATGTATAGATTTGAGGGGGCAAAACATTTATTTCAGGGCTCTTGCCCCTGCGTGGAGCCGGCCTCGCAGCTGACCCTGATTACCACTACTGCACATGTGCGTCAAGGACAGATAGGCAGACAAGACAGCAGAAGGTACAGCGGCAGTTTTGCAAGAGAGAAACAAAGCTTTAAAAAAAACAACAAACGATGACGTCGATTGATAAATTAGCCACCGACGATTTAGGTCGTCTATGTTGTCATGACTAGTCGACTAATCTTGGCAGTCCTAATGTATATACAGACTACAACGATCCCTGAGTAAAAATGACTCAGGCAAAAATTACAGTAAATGTTCATAACAACCGCAGAAAAGGTCAGAGTGCATGTTGTTAATAATGTGTCTAATACAAATGATAGCACTCATGAACAGTGTAGCTGCAGAATAATTTAAAGCAATTAATGCCTCCAGTGTCTGAGGGAACATTCAGTTTTTAGTCACAGATGTGCTATTAAACAAAAGGCACTTAAGTGGCTGAATGTCCTGCTATATAAAGTGCTAAACATAACCTGTTATGCAAATGAGTGCATCAATTAAGCTAAGTAATTCAGGCATTAGCAAACATTTCAGCGTCTACCAAACTGTCCCTTTATAACACTCGTGTACTGTTAAATCAAATCTATCCAAGCAGGGTCAGGAACTCTATTCCACACAGGGTGGCCTTGTCTTTTCCTCTCCCTGACCCTCAGTATATCTTCATCTTAGCTTCTACACCTGAAATCAAACACAAAAGCACGTCTTTGAATGGCGTGGTGGATCCAGGGGACGAATGTGATGACAGTGAGGTCACAGAGCTCACAGCCCCTGGCCACATTTCTCTCTAATAACTTATAGAAGGATTGCAAGGATCATTAATCTTGATACACATTTCCCCCCTCCATGTAGCTGCAGACATCAGCTGATTTGACCCCCAGGACCCCACAGACGCCCTCTGGTAGGTTTTCACAAAGGCACTGCCACATTCCCAATCTGCCCTGATGGATATCGAGTGTTTTTCCTAAGAAATCTGCAGAGCAGCACATTTTGGGGCTCTGGAGTATCTGACAGATCAAGCCAATTTTTTCCTGCACCATGATGCCTCATTTCCTGGATCCCAAATAACAAGAGCTTGTTCCCGGGTCTGCAAGGACCTCTGGTGATCCTATGTGGCCATTTTAATTGGGCCAAAGTGAGCTGACTTTTTCTTTTTCCAACACTGGTTCCCCCCTTTCACACCTCCTCCTCTTATTCTCCTACTGGGAGGGAAGCAGAATTAATGGTCTTCAGGATGACTTTCTCCCAGTACAAGCAGTGTTCAATACAGACCAGATGATGCAGCACCTGGATGCTGGAAACTACAAAAAGAGAACCCCTGCCCACAACTCGACTTTTGTGAATTGAGCATTTCTTGACTTGGATATTTCTCCTTGGAAAAACAATCCCAGTTGACAAGTGACTGACTTTCTTAGTCCTAAATGCAGTCTTCATTGCTGTAAAGAAGTTGCTGTGTTGCTTTAGACAGTGTTGGACACATTTTTACTGCATCTACCTTGGCTCTACCTTGACCAGACCAGTGCTAAATTTTGGCTCCCTAATACACAGCCTTGTCTTTCCTCATAAATTTTTCATGGAGACCCAACTCTTGTAAAACTTTCAGATTTGCTTATACTTGTAAATTTGTCGAAGTACTTTATAACTAGATGAAAAAATAAGATGAGACCAATGTTTAGCAGACCGAACAACCTGTGCTCTGACTGCATTCATACTGTTTGACTACTCGGTCAAAGCTTGATGTAGAGGCTATAGAGCATGTGCAGAATGCCTGTTCCAATCTGACAGGATATAGTTGTACACATGCAAGAGAAAACCAAAGAATCTTTATTATATAGGTGTTTAATTCCTGCATTAAGTAAGATTCAAGTCTTGCTAGCATGGTCACATATATTTCAAAAGTCTGGTTTTAGCCAAACTGCACTTGAAAGTACTCACAGATAAACTCAAAGAATATTATGTGTGTGTGCTGGTGTAGGAGGCTCATATCACAGGTTTGGTTGGTGTGTGACGGAGACATGGCAGCAGGGGTACACAGAGGAGCAGACATAGAATTGGGCTTATGTCAAAACAGACAGTTTGTGCCCTCCCCCCCTGCATATAGAGCCACCGAGGCCCGTGCGTGTCACAGACCCCCACTGCGCTGTCTGGGAGACCTGTTTTTACACAGAGGGGACGTTGCTTTGCAGCCGCATGCATGTGTGGGTAGGTGCACTTGAAATGCCATTATCCATTACTATCTAGCCATGAAGGCATTACTAGAGGCAACCAAATATAAAAGTAGGAGGAATCATTTAGAGAGAAGCATCTGCTTATGCATAAGTGACTTCATCTTACATTTCTTCCTATGTAGTCAGCAGAGGATTCACTTTTGGTGAAAAATGTAAGGTCTGCATGTAATGTCACAGAAAGCATCACTCAGTGGAGTTCCCTCAGATGACTGGCAGGAAGCATAGACTAGTGACAAGAACAGTAAACAGTTAGATGTATTATCTAAGCTGAAAAGTTCTGAGTTTTCAGTTTTTATTATCTCACAGCATGCTGTGTAGATCCTAAGCTGGAGTTACAAAGCCTCAATAACCACAATTACAGATAAAACAAATATTTGGCCATTTCTTAAGCCCCATTCCAGTTCATAATCATTATAGTTGTTAATACACACATTAGCATGATCTCCCTATCCATGGTTGGTTGTACATTTATAGCACCAATATTTACCACCATATTGACATGAGTTCCCTCTTGAAAACGAGATGTCACATCTTAAGAGGCTTACTTTTAATTAACTCATACTCAACGGAGACAAATGTGGTGGGGACAGATTTATGATCTGGGTGTCCATGAGTTTGTCACAACCATAAATTCTTATTTTCAGTCCTTGTCTCTGCACCACCCTCCCTCAATTATCAGCAGAAAATACATCACTTACAAATTCTCATTTTGATGCTGTTGTATAATTCAATGTCAGTCATCTCTATCGTATAATCATTATAGCTGTTAATGTGAATATTAGATTATTACTCAGCACAATCATACAGACATGAGGAGCCTCTGGAAAAGGACATGCTGCATCTCAAGGGGCTAACCTCTGATAAATTTGTGTTTGGCAGAGACAAATATGACAAAGGTCTATGATTGGCCCACGGATCTGTCAATAGTTTTAGCTCTTACTTTAGTCCATTTGTCTCCGTCCACCTCCCTTCCTTCGCCCACACACCCGACACAGCTTTGTGTGGATGGCTGTTCATCATGAGACTGGGATCTAGATTCAAGATTTCCTACTGCTAAACAGAGGGTTTTTTTTGGTGCCATGATGGATTCATGTTGGGTTTTGGATATGTGTATGTGTATTTATATATGTATGTGTATGTGTATTTATATGTGTATGTGTATTTATATGTATATGTGTATGTGTGTATATATATACATATATATATATATATATATATATATATATATATATATATATATATATATATATATATATATATATATATTCATATGTGTATTTTATATATGCATATATATATATATATATATATACATATACATATATATATATTCATATGTGTATTTTATATATGCATATATGTGTATCTATAAAATAAAGAGATTGTCTCCAACCTGGTATATTGTAAAGTGTCTCGAGATAACACTTGTTATGAATTGGCACTATAAAAATAAAGATTGATTGATTTATTGATTGATAGATAGTTTTCACAATCTGTTAAACCACATCGGAAACATTATTTCACGCAATTATTTCTCTCCTGTAATAATACCAGTTGGTAATATATTTTATCCTGTTGGTAAGCCTGATAAGTCACCTTTACATCAAAGTACAACTTGTAAGGATTGTGCATTTGTGAAACAAGAAACACACCTAAATATGTGGGTAGTTCCCCAAATAATGTGCCATTTGCCTTATTTGAGTGGCCCGAGTGACTCTCAAATGCCTTTGTTTTTGGTTGTAAAGAAAAACGTCAGTTGGGTGAAAGTTATTTGTGGTCACTGATCACCCCCATGGCAGGGAAAGCCATCAACTTGTGGAATAAAAAAAATTCATATTCCCTTCTGCAAAACTGCAGTGATACTCAGTTACACCTGGTGCATGCTGGCCAATCTTAAATTTTCAATGCTTTTATTTTCATCAATTTCCGGCAATCTCCAACCCATGATCCTTCACTTCCTGTCCCACATCTAACTTTCACTCATTATCCAGACCACTTAACTGAGAACAGCTCATTTAGACTTGAATTCATCCCCTTTGTATACGCTTACCTTCCTCCATGGTGCGTGCTGTCATGGATTCACTGTCTGCGCCCTGGAACTCGTTGAAGTATGGTCGCACTTTAATCTCAAACACAATGCCTTTCTTCAGACCCGAGAGAGTTATGTTCCTCTCTGAGGCGACCTTCAGGTCCTCGATCTGCCACGGCCCTGGGGAGGGGAGGCCTGACGTCTGCCTGTACAGGACCCTGTAGCCTTGAATAAACTGCGATGGATTCTCCACCTGAGAGAGAAAGAGAGAGAGAGAGCGCGGGATGAAGACATATTGTATGGTAATGATGTAGGAGGGGTTGTACATCTGTGTGCAAAATGCTCTGGAGCTCTGGATCAGCATTCAGTTTGTGTCCTCTCTCAGTGACTGTGCATGCTTAGTTAATCATACAGTTTAATTAGCAGCTCAGAAATGGAGAACTAAATGAGAGAGCTGGAGTGTGTTCGCCAAATCATAAAAAAGCTGTAGAGTAGCAAACCTGCAGCACAACTTGGGAGTAAAAATGTTGAATCACAACAGACTTTTTTCTATTTTTACCAGTGCATATTGGGAGAAGTGTAAAATATGTAGCAGATAAGGCCCATGGTAATGGCATGTTAACAAGTGCAGAAGCAAGGAAAAGCTTTTAAAGACATATAATGCAGCTGTTCGTCATTCAGCAGGGCCAGATACACTATGTGAGATAATGTACTTTTTTGTCTCCTTTTCTGGGGATAGCCTCAGTGCACATGTTGTTAACACAAAGATTTGTTGTTTAAAATCTTAAAATACATGATGTTCCATCACCCACTGTGAAAAAGACTGCATTTGTTCAAGGCCTCTGTGCTTCTTTGAAGAAAGGTGTTGTTCTGTTCCTCACTTTGATTCACGGCAGTTACCTCTTACATTTAGCTGGTGTAACATGAGGAACAGCAAACACACATCTTGTGTTGTGTACATCTCACAAACACAATGTTTTTCAATTAAAAGGCTTTTTAATCATCAATCAGACACGGGAGAAATGCTTGTATTTGAATACAACTCTAAGAAAGAAGGAATCGACACTGTTATTTTCAGGCATAATAGAGAAATTGGAAAACTATACTCAAGGCTACCCGCTGAGAAAATAAAATGAGAAACAGTTTCTACATGTTTTGTATATCTTGGCCAGCGATATACCATATGAGTCTTATTCAAATCAATATGATACTAATACTCTTTGCGGTAATTTTTTCGATTACATACTGATACAAATATGGATGATCCTCTACAATACATATATCACTTTTGGAATTTGATGTTTTTCACTGACCAAAAACACATAAAGGAAACAGTGCAGTCTAGACTCTAGTCCAGGGGTTGGCAAATAGCGGCCCCTGGACCAAACCTTTCCCGCCAGTTGTAATTTTTTCTTTTAACAAATAAAAGTGGCTTGAAATATTTTGTGTAGACTGAAAATATATAAAATTGAGTTTACCTTCTGAAATTACTTTAGTTTTTTACAAAACCGTGTTATGTGTCTGTGTTTATTGCTTGCAAGTGCAGATGAGTGCTTTTTCATGGTTTTCATGATTGGTCTCCACAGTCACATGACACGGAAAGTGGTGCTGCCTTGACATGGAGAAAGAGAGATAGACTGAAAATAGTCCGTAGAACTTCACATATTCACATTTTGTTAGAGTCCTCATTTAGCATCGATATTTAAAAGGATTGTTTGGGTTTCTGAAATGGGGTTGTGTGAGGTACATGATAACTGCCACACATCCCCTGAGTCGAAAGCATGTCTCTGACTTAATTTGGAGCCTTTTTCGTGAAACAAAATTACTCCATACCACAGAGGATTTGAAACTAACAATAATAACAACAGAGTTTTCTGGCAAACTGGAAAGTTTTTACTTGGATAGTCAGTCAACTGAGAAGTTTTTTTTCTTCCTTTTCTCTCTTTGCTACCTGTAGAGCTGTCTCTTGCTTTTAATATGCTTAAATGCAGATTTAAGGCACTTTCTTGTGGCATTCCTTTTATAAAAAAGAAGGTATGCTAACTCATTATACCATTCATACTTCAGACATTTCACACCAATCCACACAAATACAGACAACAGAAAGGTTAGCTTGATATGTGATAATACATGAGTGTTTTTCCGTCAAATAGAGCGTGGTCAAACAACACACGTACACCCATTCAGATGTACCACAAACCCAGCTTTATCTTGTCACTGTGTCACTCTGTGGGCTCTACTAAAGTACATTTTTGTTCAAGTGACAAGCATGAAATAGCAGACCAAAGCATCCAAGGTGTGTCATTAACCTACAACAGCAGACACTGAGGACACCTTGCCAACAGACAGAACATTTCCCAGATAAAGGGCTGACTGCAAACTGCCTCCAGAAGTGACACATGTAGCGCCTAATGGTGATGTATTTGTCCTGGACGGAAACATTAGTCTTGATTTCTGCATCACCTCAAACAATTCTACATTGATGGAGCACCATCTGCTCTGGCTATGAATGTGAAACCATCCTTTTATGTTTACTCTGTGAATATGTGTGCCATCTAATACAAAAAGCATATAAACATGCCAAGCAGAGAGTTCTAAATCAGTACGTACTGCTATAAATAATCGTGTTTAATGTGAACAAGCTGCAACAGCCAGTCCTAAAAAGTGATGCCAAGGCACAGGAGCACAGAACTGCAATTCCAGAAGTGTTTACTTAAGGCCGGCTGTAAATGCCCCGAAAGTCCTTTGAAAACTGTATGAAGTAGTGGATGTATTTTGTTTGACATCGGTCATTTTGTTTCTGAAGAGGGCTTTCGTAGCCATATCACACTGTTTATATTAAAATGGCTTTTTCAAACTTTCCATCAATCCAGTGACTGACAAAGAGGTCGAGCTGAAGGGGTCCCAAAGTCTCCTGACAAACAGCTGTAAAGTGCTGGCTTGTGCCTCTAGTTCCCCATTATGCATATCCTTTTTAAAACCCAAATCAACAACAAATGTGCTGACAGAAACATGAACTATTCCAGCCAAAATCGTTTTTGGAATCTAGCTGTTAAAAATGACTATTTCCATTTTAAAAACCTGCATTTTAAAGTGGAGTGTGTATGTGACTCCTGGCACTTCTGAGTTATCCTCTAGCAGACATTTGAGAAACTGCACCTCTGACATGACTTCATTCTCAACACCAAAATGACCACTTGTTTTCCATATCAAAAGATCCATTTTGACATTGTTAGCTCCTGTTTTCATTGGCACAGACTGTACTCTGGACAATTTTTATTACGA
Source organism: Cetoscarus ocellatus (assembly GCA_037902135.1). Lineage (NCBI taxonomy): Eukaryota > Metazoa > Chordata > Actinopteri > Labriformes > Labridae > Cetoscarus > Cetoscarus ocellatus. The sequence goes on along the minus strand of JBAMNC010000147.1, from coordinate 1,275,327 downwards.
CTACTTATTAGCTTTGACGTTAAAAAGCCTGGTTTTAAGCTTTGTATCAAACGGTGTGGTGTAAACTGTTATGGGCAATAGTGCATTATTATTTCTGAGCAGCTCTGCAACACTCCTGTAGCTGACAACACTAATTTTGTGCTAGTATGTTAGTTATGTTGCATTTTTTCCCAAAGACTCTGCTAATCATGTAAAAGAAAACACTGAACATAATGTTTGGATTTGAGCTTCAAAATGTAAACAGAAGTTGAATAACACTCATCAAGGATTTAAAGTACTCACTGTCCATGTGACCTGAACTGAAGTAGAGCTTAGGACCACAGGGTTATGCATGCTGACCACCACGTCCCCCAACTCCTTTTGCACACGACGATGGTCCACGCCCTGTGCAGTGGGACTAATGTCTGGGAGACAGAAAGGAATAAATGCATCTTGAGAGCATGTGCAGTTATTATTAAGAATACATTAATGTCCACGATTATTTCTGTACCTTGGGTCCGCACAGGCTCAGACATGGGGCTGGGGTCTCCAAGCCCTTGAGCGTTGACCGCCCTGATGATGAACAGGTAGACAGTATTGGGTCGGAGGTCGGTGACTGTGAACTCAGTGGTCTTTACGTGGTCTGCCACTGTCTGCCAGCTGTTACTCACCGACTGACTGTAAAAGGGGAATGATTAAATCTCGTTAATGACGGAGAATGTTTTCATCCCTTCAGACATCTTTTAGTGAGTTTATTTTGGGCAGCAAAATAATTGTTCCTCCAGACTCGGAGGAGAAATGGCATGTCTCACAGTAATGGCAGGAAATGTTTTAAAATGCTGCATGCCATCATCAAATGGAGTGATCAGGGTAACAATTAAGAAACACTTGCCTTTGTAATGTTCTCTCTTGTGTCAACTCTTTGATAAGGATAAAAAAGCTAATTCTCGAGTGTCAGTCATTTTGTCTTTTAACTGAGCCTTTCTTTCCAATCAATTAGCATTAAAGTTTCAAAATCAGAACATGTTTAACTTCTGGAAAATACAAAAGATCAACCACGAACACAGTCTCCTTGAAAATGCTCTGGCTTGACTGCATGCCCATAAAAAAAACACCTCCATCTGTAAGAGCTGTGGGAGTTTTCGGGGTCACTAAATGTAGCCAGAAGCCATAGGTCATAGACATACCCGAAGGCCTCGATGACATAGGACGACACAGGGGAGCCCACTTCAGGCACTAGTTCCCATGACAATGAGATACTGCTCTTGGTGACATCAGTGACCTCCGGCTTGGAGGGTGGCCCTGGAAGGGCGGATGCGTTGTGAGACATGAAGTCTACGAGGTCAGGGGAGTCTGAAGGAAGACATGAAGCAGGGATGAAAGATTAATACATAAAGCAAAGCAGGTTAGGTATATTAATTCAATATATGGAAAGAATGTGTTAATATTTAATATGATTTATATCTAATGAAGCTGACCTCTCACATCCAAATAGGCACTCCATGAGGTTTCTCCACTGGAACTGGTAGCAACACAAGTGTACAGTCCTGCATCGGACAGCTAAGGAAGACAGATCATGACATTATAAGATGGGCTCTTGTCAGCCAAAGAAACTTAAAGGTCACTCATTTTACTTATTTTCAAATAAATTACATTCTTATCTGATGTTCCCAGGACATTATCAAAGTATCTTGCCAACAAATCCTCTCAGATACTGGATTTTTTGCATGCCTAAAAACCCCTCTGTTCCAGCCCTGTTCAAATCAAGCCATTTAAATTTGAATTAAGAGCTGTGATGACCTAACCCCTCTTTAGAAGTAGACACGGATTCTGCTCTTTAGGTCTGTGGTCTCATGTTTACTGTGGCTGCACAGACTAGTACAGGCAGATCTGGAGCTCATTGTGGACTGGATCAGGGAGTGTCTCTTGTGTGAGGGAGACAACATATCTTTAGGACATTCACTGCAAGGTGGAATAAGAAACAAGGGAAGGAGAGGCAGAAGTTGGTCCACCCCAAGGACAAAACACCAAGACATAAACAGAGCAATGTGGTGTATGCAGTCCAGTGCAGTGAGGAATGCTCAGACCTGTACATTGGGGAAACTAAACAACCGCTTCACAAGCGTATGGCTCAACACAGGAGAGCCACTTCCTCAGGTCAGGACTCAGCAGTCCACCTCCACTTAAAGGACACGGGACACTCTTTTGAGGACAGCAATGTACAGGTGTTGGCGAGAGAAGATAGATGGTTTGAAAGAGGAGTTAAAGAAGCCATCTTCACCAGACTGGAGAAGCCTTCTCTTAACAGAGGTGGTGGACTCAGACACAATCTCTCACCTACATATAATGCAGTGCTAAGCTCTCTCCCCAGAAAGCTCTCCAAACACTCTCACCTGGGCACATGTGACCATAACACCTCACATGACAGGGGGAGTTAATGACCCATTCAGGGTAACGACTCTCAGGGGTTACATCACCCTGGGATAAGTTTCTATGGGTCGTTCTCCAACTCCTCCCTTCCTTTGTTGTTGTTTTTCCTCTAGCAAGATAAATATCTGCTTCCAGCACCAGCCATTTGGAACTGAAGAAGCTTCTTGGATGAGAAGTGAAACGTCTTCCCAACAAACTCTACACAGTCCAGTTGCCTTGCCTTTGAATCTTCAGAAGGGAAGGAGAGGTATTTTTAAATGTTAAGAAGCAGGGTGTGGTCTTTGACTAACCATGGACATGTTTTGTATTTAAAAAGCACTATATATATATATAATTGTTCTTACAATATGTCACCTTTAAAATAACATCTACTCATTAATCAATCAATTGGTCATTGAGGAGTAAACACACATATTATCTCTAGATGAACCTAATCAGTGACAGTGTAATCAGTGCGTCCTGACTGATAGTCTAAATTGAACTGGAAATCAACATTAAGAGCATTTTGCAGCATAATGAAATATTCATCCTTATTGTGTTGTATTAAATTTACAACTGACTTTGAGCTGACAAGAACGAATCTTTTTGTATATTCATGTGATTTCTAAAAAAAGTCCTTTTTGATTTCTAGCACAATAGTAGACACCTTCCCTTTCACCATCCCTCTTAACAGATTAGCTTACATCAGATTCACTGGCAATTCACGCGCCTGGTTTGCTTTCTGTTTTCTAGCCATGCTCAGTTTGTGCAACTCAAAAATTATTGATCTGAACCCTTTAAGGTTATAATTATTTTTTCCCACTCTGTCTTAGATCCTGTTCTATTTATGTTCTCCCTCCTAACCAGAAAATCTAGTGTTTAGTTTCATTGCAATGCCAAAGTCTTCCAACTGTACCTGTCCTCTAATGCCCAACTCCACCCTTCCACCATCCTCCTTCTTTATCACATCTGGCAAGACAACATCTTACCAAAGAAAGCACTCTTTTTAATGCCATGTACGTCAAAGTTGAAACATTTAATTGAATGGACTACTTGACTGTCTTATTTGACAAGAGGCACAAAATTTACAAGGATAATTAATTTAAAGATAATGTATGGAGGAAGATAGCATTGGCAAAGCAATGATTACAATACTCAAGCTTTTACCGTCATGTTTGTTAAAACTTCCAACTGCCAATGTGATAAAAAGAATACATGAATCAATCATTTTAATCTAAGGCTGGGCATTATATATATATATATATATATATATATATATATATATATATATATATATATAAAACAATGAATTACTATTAGTTTTTGAGAATCAATATTTTCTTTGCAACTTACTCCAATGCTTATTTTCCTCCCTCAAATGCCAGTAGTTAACAACGGGAACGTTTTTTAAAGAAGGAAAAAATACAGAAAAAGGTTTCCCAGTTTTAAGAACCTGACGTTTTTGAACAAGTGCATTTTTTCAATCTGTATTTTTTCTTTATTAAGTGAAATAACGATAAGACATTCATGTTAAAGGTCCCATGTCCTGGTATGTTTGACATTTTTCATCATGTCTTGGATGTTTATTAAGTAAGAATTATTAAAGTTGAATAAAATAAATGAAAAATTTCTTATCCGTAGAGGATCACATGCAGCTCTTTTCCCCTCCCTTTTGGAAATGGTCGGATCTGAGGGGGTGGGGAGGCTACAGGAGGCTATGATAATGAGCTCTGTGCTAATTGGCTGCCCAAACAATGTCAGATTGGAGCGGTTGGGGGGTAACAGGCGAAGGGCGGACTTTCAAAACAGTCATGGCATCTGCCCGTGATGAGCAAAAAATCCCATACATATAGGTGGATGCTGTACAGCTATTGCATAATAAACCAAAGAATTAAAAAAAAACCCAAAACTATATATTTTAAGAGGCATTTTCTACAAAGTGGCATAATGCATTTAGAAAATGGTTTTATGTTCTCCTACTCCTCATGCCCCTTCTTGCAACATATAAAGCAAAGAAAATTGATTTTGCAGGACATGGAACCTTTGATATTTTGTGAGATAATAAAGCTTTCACTGTTTATGGACAAGCCTCTAAACATCCAATCTACATAGTATACCTGTGTACCTTAAAGGATAAGTTCGTTTTTTTGACACCTGGACCTTATTTTTAGGATTAATTAGCTCGTAGACTCACCCAGACAATTTTGGCAGAGCTCGGAGCCGTTTTCGAGCAATTTAGATCTATCCAACGGCGTTTTTTTCTCATGCCAAAGTAGCAGACGGGGCCAGAAATCGTATTTTGGGGGGCATCAATACGTGTTTCCTCTGGTCTCAAGTCCCACTCTGAGCTGCAAAGGCACTCCTCCTCTGTTGTGTTTGCCGTGCAATGTCCACAACAACACCACCAGTTAGCCCCCATTCATGGACGTGCAGTGGTTGCTTGTTCTCTGGCCAGCTGTTCGGCTCTTTCCCTCTGCATCCTCCTTTCAAATAGCTCCTCGTTGGTCTATTCTAATTTACAACATGTAATTAAACTCTTAAAGAAAAATTCATTTTAATTTTGTGAAATATAGTAATTTGTTAAAACTAAAGACACATGTTTTTTGAAATTTTGGTGTCATTTTTAGATTTTTATCTTCAGTGGTTTAAATATGATTTTGCATGAAAAAATTAAGATTGCATTTTAAGGCCATATTTTCCAGCCTTACGTTTAGGCTCAACTTTAAAGACAGTATCTGAGAAGTGGAGCTGGGTAGCAAGTCAAACCAACTGGATTTCTGCAGCTACAGCTTTGGAAGACTGCGTGCGGAAGTTGTTTAAGTTTCAGTTAATTAAACTCATAAAACAACGAGATATCTAAGTGTGATATATTCTAATATCTGTTTTCTTAACCAATGTTGATTTGCAACAAAATATCTCTCAAAATCTGGTCTTCCTTCCACCCCAACAGATAATGAATTAAGCTCCTTTCTTTAGTTGAGTAGAATGTGAAGTTATCCAAACAAGATTTTGGTCAAACAAGACCTCATCTACCTGCTTATCTTTCAACAACAGCTGCAGGGTCAGCCTCTGTTGTTAGTATGGCACACACAAGCTACTATTCGGCCTGCAGCATGACCATTAAGATGATGTCAGAGTTAGAACAGCATCCAAATTCAACCCTACAACAAAAAAAGTTGTGTGAAATTGTCTGTGATACTCCTAAAGATCTCCTCTGCTCCTTTAGATACTAAATAATGCATCTTTCATGCTCTTCTCTGTTGCTGTCTTCCTCTGAATCCAACAGCTTTTGTAACCGTGATCCCAGATGGTTTCTACAAGCTCTTACGTCAGCCTGGGCTTTTGAAGGAGGTTTGCAGCTAGTAGTACAGTAAAAATGCATTAACCTCCGCTGGCCTGCATTTGGCTTGAGAAAATCTTGGTGAGTGCATGAGAGAGAAAACTTTAGCACCAGCTGGTGAAAAAAACAGAAAGAACTCAGTAAGAGCTGCCATTAATTTACTTAATTGATTTTCTCCAATAATAGTCACTCTCCATTCCTCGAGCCATCAGCATTATCATCATCAGTGCTGACACAGGATATAAGTGATATGACAATCTATTTTATATTGCCCATGCCTTAGGAGCCACTGACAGCTCAGCTATCTCTCATGAGAGAGAGAGGAGAGGTAGAGTGACACAGCCTGAGCACTCTGACACTGTGACAGGACACTGCATATTACTGTCCCTTTCATTAATATAAACCCTTTACAATCCTTTCACTGGTCCCTGCCCTTGAGTCCTTTGGCTGAACCACCACAAAGTTGCAGCTTGTCCACAAGCCGAGATTCAGGCCAAATAGTGGCATTTAACATCTTTTAAAAAAATCAATACTCTATTCATATTTTAAAAGCAACCTTTCCGCACTGTCCACTTGAGTTACATTCAGATGACATCAGCTCAAGGACAAGAAGATTTCTCTTTCATCTGTAACATGCAACAGAGGGGCATGATCTAAAAATACAAGGTAATGGACAAACTACAAGGATGAGATCCTATTAACTGAAATTTTGCTTGAAAACTAGGTGCAGGTATTTTCCAAGATCATATGTTCAAATTAAAGCATTGCTTAGCTGTTTAGATAATCAAGCCTTAGCGAACTGACTGCATTTCAGCCAGAAGCTAGCAGTGAACTTAACCTTTAGATGCATGACCTATCAATACCTACACTATTCCATGAGTGGGGTCAAAAATGACCCCAATTAGAATGAAAGCGTGTTATGCTGTAAACTTAAGATTTTTCATTCATTTGGTGAAAGCTCAGCCCCGCACATGTATTATGAGGTCAGCACATGTATTATGAGGTATAAAAGTGATGATTTATTTTATTTAACCTTATTTAACCAGATAAAAGACCCATTGAGATCAAGATCTCTTTCACAAGGGTGACCTGGCCAAGAAGTCAGCAGCACACATCACGATAATACTTACACGAATGTTACTGTGTAAAAGTAATCTTCAAGGTGGTGAGACTACTGCCATTAGATGTGTGGACTGACAGTAAATGTATACCTGACAGTCACAGCTGGTAGAATTCAAAGGTTGCTAGGGTTAACCTTTGAAATTCCATAGAAAATGCTTGGGGTCATTTTTGACCACACATATGGAAAAGTGTGGTACTTATACAAAAAATGCAATAACCTAAAAATATAACAATGACATACAAGTCCAAATGGCATCATGTCAAAGACAACCTATTTGGGGAATATATTGAAGATAATGCAATTAAAAATTTAAATGACAAAGATATTGCAAAAAAAACAACTGTGGGGGTCATTTTTGACCACACTTATGCATCTAAGGGTTAAGTCATCACATCTTGAAAACTTACAGCAGTTGTGTGTAAATACCCAACACTAAATATATCACAATAGGTGTGACTGTGAACAATGTGGTGGTCGCTCATAAGCGCAGTCCCAGTATTTTAAATCCATACCATGTATATGCTTCTACATACAGACAATTTGTGTTGCAAGCATAGTGCATTGTTTTGTTAATTTACTTGATTGAAGACAGTGTTTAGAAATAGTTGTTTGGACAAGGGCCATGAAACTTTAAAACAGGACTGTCCTGATCAGTCACATGTCTGCTCACCCTCACATGGATCAACCTGCCCCATATGCCAGTGGTTGTGAGTGATGAAGTAGACCTGATTCACAGATAAACCCTTTAAGGTCCCTGACTTATACACAGGCTGTAATACCAAATACTGCTTGATATCATTTTCAGCAGCAGACAAGAATCCTTTTAAAAGTGTGTGTAATAACAGATGGCTAAATGGTTCGCTTATTCCACATGTTCATTTTTCATGCTTTTTCATATAAATTGTTCTCTCTACTACTACCCACCTTAGTGCTCTGGATCTGAAGGCTTCCATGCTCCAGCAAAGAAAACCGAGGGTCCTTCCCAAGCAGACTGACCCCATTCTTTCGCCATGTGACTGTTGGCTCTGGGTCTCCTGATGCAAGACACCTGAGCAGAGCCACTCCTCCCACTGCTTGTGTTTGGTTGGAAGGACCCTGGCGGATAATTGGCGGTGGGCGGTCCTTCAGAGCTGAGAAAAAACAACAATAAAAAATTGTGTCAGCATTGACTGGATATGTTCCTTCTGTTGGTGTCATGGCATTGCTATTAATTCCTGTTTAACTGGTTGAGATTCTGGTTTGATTTGTGAGAAAAAAAAAAAAGACATGACCTTATCACAAGGTGTTAATTTGTGATTGCTGTAATTGCATGAGTGGTTGCAGGCCCAAGATGTTAGGGTTCAATCTGTTGGATGTGTTGTGAGGGAAAGTGACTGTTTTGTGGGGCTGTTCCACAGAATGGCAGTGCGCTCATGGCACCGCGTCACACCTTTGAGCTTTAATTACTGGGGGGAGGATTAACGATGCTTCACCCGTGGTGCTAATTACCATACCTTCTTTATAACACCTCTCAACACACCCTGTCCTCTCTCCTCCTGCTCTGACTCACGGCTGCACCTCCTCCCTCTTTGCAGCCCTGCCCCTGAAACCCCGAAAACACAGCCACACACATACACAAGACCAAACTTGGAATTAGCATACAGAGCAACAACAACTCATCTCATTTGAGGCTCTTCAAAGCATGTTATATCATCCAGAAAACAGCCTCTGCAATCCCAAACTGTAATTTCTGGAGTGTTGAAGCTCTGTAGGCCTTGCTACTACCCCCCACTTCCAATTTCCTCATGGCTGCTCTCAGCTGTTATCAGGTCCGTCTCCATTCACACAAGTGTTTACACCAGATTCCACAGACCTTATCTTTTATCACACCTCCTTCAACACAATGAGGGACGCCAGAGCTCAAGCAGAAAAAAAATGAGAAACCAGGTAAAAGTTGATTCAGTGATAGGATGCAGACCCATATGAAGTGTACTGCTTACAGAGGCTGAATAGTTGACATATGTTACTTTGTAAACATTATAAAGTGGTGGTTAAACACAAAGAGTAATCCCCCGTGTTGAACAGTGTGGCCACAGGAGACGTGAAAATGACTGCAGTTCCAAAAGCGTTCATTTGAGGAAGGCTTCCAAAGTTGTCAAAGTTCCAGTAACATTAACGTTAAAGTGCCCACATTAAGGTTAGACATGTTTACAGTCTAACACAAAGGACAAAATTGGTCTTAATGGCTCACGTCATCATCTGTATGTATTTTAAGGCCCAATTTACACGACAATGAAAATGGTTGAAAAAGGAGAGTTTTTATTGCGTTTTCTCCTTCCATTTACACGGATTGCCTGAATTCGCAGACTTTTGAAACCAGAGTGAAAAGTTTTGAAAATGTTTTCGTATCCGTCTTGTGTAAATGGGAATCAGCGTTTCCAGAGAAAACGATGCATGTGGCACATGTGTAGTACTCTTTCGCATGAAGGCTGCGCGCGCATCCCAGGAACAACAACAACAACAACAACAACAACAACAACAACAACAGCAGCAGCTTCGGTCATCTACCAGGTAACGTGTGTGCTGCTCACTGTGCTCGGTTTGTTATCCAGACAAAAATATCCAGACGCGTTTGTTTTCCTGACAAGAAACTCTTGCGTCTTCATGTGCTCACTCGCCATTGTTGTTCTTGTTCATGTTCTAACACCGCTTTTTCATTACAATTCTACATCACTATCTACTGGCCTGGCATGCATGCTACAGCGTTTTCTGTCGTTCTCGCGTCTTCGTGTGAAGGCACAGCACTTTAAAAAAAAGGAAAAGGAAAAACCATTCAGTTTCTGGTGACAATGTTGTCACGTAAACGGGACCTAAGTGTAGTGGTTCTCAAAGTGGGGTAGGGACCACCCTCGGGGGTTACGAGACCTCAAGAACGGGATTGCAATATGCTTTCAGAAGAGATGAAAAAATTTTGACGGTATCAAATTTGATATTTTACTCATTACTTTTAAATACATACATACAATGAGTTTAAATTGAACCACAGAGGTACCTAAAATATTAGTTTTCAAATGACATTAATGATGTAGGGACCTGCAGTTCTTTAGAAACACACAATGTGAGGGTCCTTGAGCCTCCGGTACTGCTATCATTGGGTCACAGGCCATAAAATTTGAGAACCCCTGTTTTAATGGATGAATTGATTCTGTTATCTTATTAGAACAATATTAGGACAAAAGTGGCTTACACAAACATATTCTTCCGGGGAGACCTTTAAAGAAAGCATGTCCTTTGCATGTTATAATTGTTTTAGATAATAATAGTATTAATTAAAACTTTATAACTTTCAAATGTTAATAACAAGAAATCTTGTGATTTAAAGTATCAAATCCAAACATCTTTTTTCATCAAACACTACACACCACTTCTAAAGACTTCTCCAGAGCGAGGAGGTAACTCTTAAGGTCAGGTTTGCACTCTTTGATCTGTCCTCACTCAGGTAGCCATGTTAGCCTCCAGGCATCCAAGGTGTCTGTAGGAATCAGTCCGACAGGTTGAGGTGATACTACACTGAAAAGCTATCTTGTATTGAACGCAAAACCCCTCAAGGCTTGCAATACAGCTCAGAAAAAAAGGAGAAGAGGTGCTGCCACACTAAGGGCAGCTGCTGTGGTCATCTTGCATCCTGCACAGGTTATTCTACAGATGACCCAGTTTAGAATTTAATAACAATCTGCAGACTCATGTTAGATATCTGATGCAGATGATGAGATGACGGGTCAAACTTAAGTACATGTGGATAGTAATATAAAGTTCGTGTACAGACAAGACAACACATTGAGAAACAATGTGTGTAAGTAGATAAAGGAAATGTATGAATAATAGAAGTAATTATGCATGGACTAAGAGGGTGAATGGAAAGTAAAAAAGTAAATATGACTATATATGCATGGGTTAAAGTACTGCTGAAAAAAAATTGGACAGAGCCCCAATGGTAGAACAGTCATAGGGGATTAACAAAGGTAACTAGAGTGTGCATCCACAGAACATATTTTTATAGGAACGATAAAGATGTACATTAAATATAGAAGCAAATGGAATAAACGAGTGAAGAAGGAAATTAATAAACATACGTGAGACGTGTCGATGCATGAACTTGAGAAGTATACAAATGAAAAAAGTACACATGGTATACAAACAGTATACATGTATCCATGAAATGAAATCATACCTCAAATAGTGAATGACAGAGCAATTGAAGTAATAGATTAATATACTCCTCAAAAAAAATTGCAAATGTTATTTCAGTGGATTATTTCTCCCCTTTAATAATACCAATTGTTATTGTTTTTCAGTGGGCACAGCCCACCAGGTAGTGCATGTGCCTTACAGCATGAATGTTGCTGGTTCAATCCCCGTGTTGCTCAGGGCCTTTCTGTGTGGAGCTTGCATGTTTTCCCTGTGCATGCCTGGGTTCTCTCTGGGCACTCTGGCTACCTCCCACAGACCAAAAACTTGTCTTTAAGTTGACTGGTGACTCCAAATTGCCCTTAGTTGTGAGTGTGAGTATGAATGGTTGTCTGTCTCTCTATGTGGCCCTGTGATTGGCTGGCGATCAGTTCAGGGTGTATCCCGCCTCTTGCCCAATGTCAGTGGGGATAGGCTCCAGCCCCGATGACCAGGAAAGGGATAAGCAGTATAGATGATTGATGGATGGATGAGTCTTGTATTTCATATCACTGGAAAGCCTGATAGTCATCTTTGTAGTAAGTTACAATTTGAAAGGATCTTGCAGTTGTGGAATGAGCAACAAGAGCTACACATAAAATGTGCTACTATCTCCTTCTTCCCCTGGAAGAAAACCTACAGTACCTATGTGAATCTGTCGCATCTGTCACACCAAACTCTCCTGCCTTCAGTTGCAGGCGAGTTTGGTGCATTTTTTGGGCACTACCCACATGCTTTGCTGTATTGCTAATTTTAACAAATGCACTTCCTTACAAGTTGTATCTTATTGTTCAGTTGACTAATCAGGATTTCCCTATTAAATACAATAACAATTGGTATTGTCAAAGAGGATAAATAATCGACTGAAATGCTGTTTCCAAACTTTTTTGAGGAGTATAGATAGATTGACTGTGTGACAGCTCCGCTATTTGAGAAACACTGGACTAAGGCAATGAAAATAATAACATACACGCATGGAATAATGTTGTATATAAAATGACAAGTGAGCAAGAGTGTGCATAAACTTATGCAAAGTAAAATTATAAAAGCAGATGAGCAAGGTATAAAGGATTAGACATATTAAGTGTTAAATAAGTCATTAAGTGAACAGAGATCACACAGTGTTGTTTATGTGTGTACCAAGTTCATGTATGATGTAAAACAAATGTAAGTGCTCAGATTAAAGAAGTGTATAGGTAAATTAGAGAATAGATATGTGTGCATGGACTAAGCTAGAGTATAAATGTCTCTCAGGTCTATATCCATATGCTTTACGGGTTTCAATCGCACTTCAGTAAATACAGACAAGATACAATGACAGCTTTGATCCTTTCAGATACACTTCCTCAGCTTGCATGCTTAAGTATGCAGTAGCATGTGTGCGTTAGACAGCACGAAACAGGAATCACTATAGCTTCATCTTTAAGTTTCATCACGTACCAGGCTTTCAAATCCATCTGGATAATTGATAAGCCTGTCAGTCACACATGCAAGGCAACAAGCCAGGATAAAGCTCCAGCCCATAACCGAACCTTCAGAAAGTTTACATTCAATAGAGGACATTGTGGAACACCTCAGATGTTCAATAATGCTTTATATGACACTGCTAGCTTCAATAACTCCACCCAGTATCTCAATATAGCTCCCTGTTTTCAGCCATCAATCACTCCATCCCTGGAGTTCTTCAACAAACATTTTGATATTGATCCATCTCCTCTGAGTGACAGAACAGAAGTCATTTCCTCTCCAAAAAACACTCAAACAGATGTTAATTTAATAATGTGTGGGAGGAAAAGCCAAGAAACAAATGGAGAGAAGGGCATAAACAGCTCCCAGCTGGCAGCGGCTCAGCACTTAATGCTGACATTAAAGCTTTGTTAAAAAAAAGTGCAAAGTGTCTCTCCATCAAGGAGGCAGTTTTGTTTTACACAGTTTCAGTCTTTTTAGTCCATTCAAATTTACCACAGTGAGGTGTTAATGAAAAGTGGGGGGCTGGCTTTTATGGCTTGCTCGTACATCGACTGTAGTGAAGTGTGGGCAGAAAAATGGCCTCGGATACAAGCTAATTTAATGTTTGATTATGAGAGCAATGCTACAAGATGGTGTTTGTGTAGGTCTCCCATATAACATCACAATTTGGAATGAGGTATAACCAGATTCACATAAACCCTATGACAAGTCTGACTGGTGTTATGTTTTAACTTGTGGCTATGTTACCTGGTGTTACTGTGCATTTGAGTAAATATGTCTTCCCTTATATTTTAATCTAATACTCATCTGATAATCGTGATTAAATTTGTTTATGTTTCAGATTTTTTTTCAGATCCAGAAAACTTTATTTGTCCCACATGGGCAATTCAGTTTACAGCTACCAAGGCTTGCAGTCAACAATATAATATGTTACTATACTACACTAGCATAAACCAAAATCAAATGCCAGAATTTAATTGTCAAATAGCTGAAGGAATAAAGGAATGACAATACCAATTTGTTTTCCTTGGTGGGGCAAGACAGCATATGTGGTTAGGTTAGTCCAGTATCCTTTTTGCTCTCTGAACCACCTGTTACTTACACAGAGACTTCAAGACTTTAAGTGTTAGGACCAAGACTAGAACTTTTCCATCCAATCGCCCTCTCCATCACTGCCCCCTCCCTCTGGAACTCTCTCCAAAATCATATACCAGATTTCACTGACCCACCCACTCTCAAATCTTTACTCAAGACCCACCTTTTCAAACAGGTTTTTAATGTGTGATTGTGCTGTGTATGTCTGTGTTAAGCTGCCTACACACCGAACGCGACTTTGTGACCTCGGTGACCTTGGTGACCACTCTCCATGTAAAGTCAATGTACAGCCGTGATGGGGCGGGGTTAACCCTCCCGCGACGTGATGGACACGTCCTGGGACACGTCGGACACGTCGCTTAGTCGCCAAAGTTGAAAAGTTTGAACTCTCCAGGCGATGTCGCGTTTGGCTGTGCGGCAACAGCCAATCAGCGTTGTGTGGGTGTGTGACAGTACCCGTGACAGACAGTTTTCATTCCGGTTCAAAGAATGAAAATCCACCTAGATGGAACCACAGAGAACTCACAGAAGATGCTACACGGCCATCAGCTGCAGTGTTTTGTGGTTGGTAGGTGAGTGAAAAGGACACAGTTGGAATAATGTCAGCTAATACATCCTATTATATGATATGATGTGATATGATCGCGGTGAAACTTGAGCGAACGTGACGTCACTGAGCTACGGCGACTGTGACCAAAATGAGGTATTTACAGACACGCGACGCGACTTCAGTGGGTGATGCGATTTCAGTCGTAAAGTCGTGTTCGGTGTGAATGCAGCTTCAGAGTGTTTATGTGTCCTTAATGTTGTAACTTATTTGCATGTTTTTTGTTTTTTACTTTTTATCTACTGTAAAGTGTTTTTGAGTTTCTGAAATGTGCTCCATAATAAAATGTTGGTTTCAACATCTGTTATTTCCATGGTAACTACAGACGCAGCAGGCCATGAGTCATCAGTCAACAGTCACATGTGAAACACTAACACCAGGCACCTCCTGTACATTGGCATTTGTTTCATCTTAAAACCAGCATCATAGTTATGGAAAAGCTCAAAGTATGTGTGATCATGTAGACAGTCCAGTCAGAAACATTTTAAACGGCAACAGTTTAACAAGGACTGCTGCAACACATGTAAGCAACAGTGATAATGTTGCACAGTGTGACATCACTCCAAAGAGATGTCAACGCAGAGTGTGATGATTTAGGCTTAAAACAGTTTTCCTTGTTCACACAGACACCCAAAACAAGTAATTCACAATAACTTCCTGTTGGGCCCCCCTTTCAATGTTGATATTTTTTATGCCTACTTGCACAAAAAATAAAACCAAAAGCAGTAAAAAGAAAACCAAAACATGTCCAGTGAACTTGACAAAGGTCATTGGGCTTATGCTTATGCTTTGTTCTGGGAACATGATGACTAATAAGTACTGAGAGACACTTTTTCTTTAAAGTTTGAACAAATGTCTGTATCAACTTCAAGAATAAACTGAATGGACTAAGTTTCAAACAAGGTCACCAAAACACTCCAGTCCCTGCTTTTGAGCAGCCTGGTAACAGTCTACCTTACAGAGACATACTCCCACAGGGCAGAAATTCTTCTTTGATGTTGCTATAAGAAAAAAAGAGAAACTTCTGCAATAATCTTAAGCATCTACATTGTACATTTTTAAATATCATTTCAACAGATTGGCCCCATCCTCTGTACATTACCAGCTTATGAAGCCATACACTTATGTGACTACATTTGGAGTGCTTAGCCTGTTTATATATTCCTGATGCATAATATACCTAACAAGGCGTAACAACAGTTTGTAGTCAAACAGTACTTAAACATAATTGCTATTGCAAAATTTGGGGGGGCTGTACATGACATTGCAAAAAAAAGCATTTTGCACAAGTCCTCTCTTACCATCTGCAACCTCCAGCTGGGCTTTGGCCATGATACTTCCTGCTACAGTGAGTGCCTGGCAGATGTAGTACCCTGCATCAGAGCGCTGGACGGATGATATGGTCAGCTCCCCATTTGTGGACACAGAAACACGGCCGTCACCCTTGGTTGGCTGGTTGGGAAAAAGAAGATCCTGCAGGCAGCAAGAGTGAGAAGTAATGTAAGCAGAGGGGGATGGCATGCCTGTTTGGATGAAATGAAAACATTAACACATATTCTGTGGTTCTTCAGGCTTATTTTATGAAACAAAGAAGAGGAGAATACGGGACAAGAAGACAAATACTAAACAGCAGATGGGACAAAAGCTGTTTTAAAGGGTTCTCAAAAGTAGACACTAAACACTGACTTAAAAGCACCTGCAAATATTTGAAGTATTTAGGCAACTTTTGGGAGCAGTAAGGGGACATAATTTAACAATATCATGTATGTTGGCATGCTGCTCTGTACTTTGGAGCAGTGGTGGGCAACTGGCAACTGAGGGGTCACATGCAACCTCTCTACCCCCTGCCCAGCAGTCAGTTTTAAGAATTAAGAAAAAAATATTTACAAAGACACATAACATCTACTGGAGGGAAAAAACTGAAATTAGTGGTAATTGGCTGCAATTGTTTCTGTAAAACTTTTACATGCATTTCAAATTGCATTTTGGAGGAACAATATACTTAGATAACTGGTAAAAATTGTTCAAAAAAGTTAAGTTTGCCTTGAATTTGTTGTTCAAATCAAGTACTACTACATACAGTTGAGTCAAAAATATAAACCTCGATATATTACCTCCTTATGTGAGCCTTGTTATTACTCATGTTCAATAATAAGTAACAGTAATTGTGAACTGCAGTTGCCCATTCCCTGTTTAGAGTCACACGTGTGAAAGCCTTTTTCAAAGCCCATATTAGAAGATGACTGAACTGTGAAGCAGAATAAAAACTATTCAAGACAACAGGGCCTCTGTGCCCAGTCTTTTTGATATAACACAGTTGATGTTTATAAAGAATGAAATATGGCCAAGTATGCAACCTTGAGGAACACCACACTGCACGTCACTTAGGTTGCTCTCATGCCTTAAGTTTAATGGAATTGGTTCGCTTTAGGGGTGAAGCTGCAACATTGTTTAATTTTTCACTTGGTTTGGTTTGCTTCCACGCTGCATCTAGTCAGGCAGACCAAAGCCTGTCACATGTTGTGTAATCTTGCCTCCCGCCACTAGTTGGAGCTGCAGCTGCTGTTTTTGTTTCTGTTCCTGCTTAAAGTAAAAACATATTTTTCAGTTTGAGGCATTTCAAAAGTATTCTGGGCCATAAAATAAAAATAAAGCTGCATCTTGGCTGCATCTGATGGCACTTGTAAATTGAATGGAGAGATATTCCACATGGATTCGTATATGTTAACCTGTTAAGAGGATTGGAGGTGCTAGCAATGCTAATATTCATAACACTCTGTCTTACACTGTCATATTATGTTGGCTTTTTTATTGCTGTATATTGTTTTTATTGTTATATTCAGCTAGATCCAAGCCACAATTAATTCCCTTGCAGTCCACTTGCCTTGTTTGGTTTGTATGGTTTTGACATCCAGAACCAAACTCTGGTCCACTTCAAAGGGAACTGAGACCCATTTTGGCAGATCAGAATTTGGTTATTTGGTCCATACCAGCGTTCTTGTGAGCTTTAACATATCCCAAATTAGCTAAACTGCCCATAAAAGCCAAGTATTTATTTTTCATCACCAAACATGTTGGTGTGAAAACACCCTTAATGAATTCCTAAAAAGTAGTTCAAGTTAACAAATCAAGCTCAGTGTTACTCATATTGTGAGATTAAAGCATGCATAATAATGTGCCATGACTGGCTTAACAAAACACTTTCAATAAATCTTAAAACAACAAAAAAATAACATACAATAAGAACAGCAACCTTAGCATGATCAGTAGTCTAAATAATGTTACAGTAGAGTCAATATGGAAACTCTTTATGCATGCACTTATTTTCACTTTATGCAGATAATACTTATTTCTATTGTGGAAGAAACTTTGCCAAAATAAGGCAAAGGTCAATTCAACTTTCTTTTTTTCACTCTGTTGAAAAGCCTTAGGTCATTGTTTTGTCTTCTAACCTCACATCTTTGGAAAGCTGACATTTAAGGAATCACTGCTGTAAACATTAATTTGCTTACAAACCATAACAAAAGGTGCAATTTGGCTGTAAATGTAGGTCACTGTCTCTTCTTTACTTTGTCTGAATGGCAGTTTTTCCCTAGAGTGATGATCCTGCTGTGATAACCTGCAGTCATAGTCATGAAAATTAAGGCATCAGCAGCGTTGTCCCTTTCTGCACCCCAAGCAGACAAGCTGATGGGCAGGAAAGGACATTAGCCTGCTTTCATTACGTCTAATGACTCTAATGCAGCACATGACATTGTTTCCTGCACACTGAATTAGCCGCTCAGACCGCTGCAGATTGATGATAAATGACCACTTCATTTTTTTGTATGAGGAGTAGACCCATGCTCTGCTGTCCCCTAGTTTGATCCTTTTAGTGCAATCATTGGTCATTTTCTAAGTATTTGAGGTGTTTTATTCCGGATTCTGTTGCAGAGATAATGTCTGTTTTGCAAAGTGAGCTGAAATACTAAACTATTCCTTACCCATCATGCATTTTTCAAAATCAGTGGTCTTACCCAATTCATTTAAGGTTTGCTCATAAATATATCTATATACCATAATATATCTTGATGTCATAAACAGCACGTACTGCTCATGGCAGATCAGTCAATATGACTTTTTGGGCCTCTGCAGTGGTTGCAGCTGAGGCTAGAGGTGCTGAGTCTTGTGGTGCTTCTTTGCTTATGAATGTCAACTTGTGAACCGATACCTCAGGAACGCTCCGGGACATCTTCCTTAAACTTTTTAGAAATGTCTTTTCTGACACATGGATGAGGGGATTTTTGCTTGAGAATGCAATATCTCAAGAACACATCCAAGGATTTACATCAAACTTTAGACAACTGCCCACTTGGATTCAAGGATGACCTCCATAGATTCAAAAGGTCATTGGATGAGATTCAAGGTCATGGAGCCATATGGCCATTTTGCTAGTGAAACACTTTTCTCATGAAACTTGAAGGGATTTCTTTTTTAAACTTCACTGAAATGTCCACTTTACTTAACAACAACATGGCTAAATTTTCAAGGTCATGGGTCAGATGTCCAGGTCATGGACTATTATGAACATCCTTTGCACATGAAAGGATAACATTTGAGGTCATAGTTCCAAGGTTAAGCAGCTTCATTTGAATTGCTTTTGGACACAATATCTCAGGAATACTTGTAGGGATTTTCCTTAAAGGTTGCATAAATGTCAACTTGAATTCATGGGTGAACTTCTTACAGTTCTTAAGTCAATAGGCCAAAGGTCAATGTCATGGAGACCTATACACATCCTTTGCTTATGGAAAAACACTTTCCACCTGACAATACCCTGTTTAGATTCATGGACAAAGACCAGTGTCATTTACTTGTGAATGGAATCCCGTAAACATGACACTTCCTGAATGTTTCTCATGATTTTGAATTGAAAAATGCATACATTAGCACCTGGACCATGATTAAACAAATAACATTTTACAGTTCATAGGTCAAGATAAAGCTGCTTTGTAGTTACTTCCAAGTTATGGATGCAATACAGCAGGACTGCAACAAGGAATATAACACATATTTTTTTTCTTAAATATGGACTAGGATTCAATTCTACAATTTTTTAGACTCTGAAGTTCACAGGCTGAAGGTCACAGTCATGAAGCTGTGTAACATTTGGCTATCTTCTGCTTGGAGAACACATTTGAAATTTTTATCAGCTTTGCCTGAATGTTCACTCTCACTTATCAATGACCGAATTTAAATTCAAAGGCCATGGGTCATGATGGTCATCTTCACCCTTTGCTTGTGAATGGAATCTTGTGAACACACAGTCTTATGGCAATCCTTTGTGTGAGGAACACAATAATTCATTAACACTTTGTGGGATATTCTTCAAACTTTACTAACATTCACCATGACACAAGGATGAACAACCTAGGGTTTGGTCATAAGTCAAAGATCAGGGTCATGGATTCCACTGGTAAGCCTTGCAGTATCTCATTAATTATTTAATAAGTATCTCTGATGGGGATGGTTTTTGGAGGACATGGGTATAAGGCCACTTATTGTCATGTTCACCCCCTGCTTGTGAATGCAACATCTCAAAGATACCTTATAGGATTATTCTTAGATTTTGCAGTAATGTCAAGTATAATGTCAAGGATGAACTGGTAGGATTTTGGAGGGACAAGTCAATGCCCTTGGGCCTCATGAAAATCTCTTGTTTTTGAACTTAATATCCCAAGACTTTTTGAAGAATTTCTGTCAGACTTTGCACAAGTTTTATCTCTGACTTGATTATGATATAACATTTAACGGGGTACATCATAGACCAAAGTCATAGATGTCACACTAATCCCTTTCCTATAAGATTTATGTGACTACCTCAGAAATACCAATGCCCTTCTTACTGACTGCTTACTGTAGCAAATAAAAACCTCCCTGAAGAATAAAACTGCAATGCAGAAGTTTTAGTTGACACATACTTTGCCACTAATGCTACTATAGCCATTTTTGACACCTAATTTATCCTTAAACCTCTTTGTTCACAAATTTCTTATGAAGCAGCAGAATCCGAAGGAGAAAGCTTCTTTCTCACTGTGCTCTAATACATGGTTGAAATGACGGATTAGATAATTTACTTTGACTTGTATCTCACCTGGCTGCCCTCTTGTTGCCAGAAGACTGTGGGCTGAGGTTTCCCTCTGGTCTCACAGGGGAATGTAGCTGTTCGTCCTTGAGAGACAATCTGGTCACGGGGTCGCACCACAAACTGGGGCGCCTCTGAGGTTAAAGGTGAAAGAAACCATAAAAATAAAAGCAACACATTAGCACAGGATTTAAAATAGTTAAAAAAAGGGAAGGCAAAGAGATTCAACTGAAGATCCAGCTAGAGGCTAACAGGGTCATGCATTAAGACTTTGTAGGTTGTAATTTGTTTCATGTCAGTCACACAAACCATTCATCCAGCAGTAAAAACATTGGAATTAATCATATCAGCTAATAATCAAAGTGCCTAATTATCTTCTGAGGTAGACATATCAACTGGGCTGTATTTGGACCCCCCTATTAAACAAAGTGAGGTGATAATACCACAGTACCACAGCCAGGGGAAGTCAGAGGTTAATGTGGATATGCATGTCCAGTATTAGTTTGATGGGCGTGTTTTGTGGATTACATGCATACAAGTGTGTGATTTAAAATCAAAAAGAGAGTAATACATGCACAATGGGATCAGCTCTTACTTACCAACAGGGCGAGCTGGTGACACAACAATGGTGTGGGTGAGATAAACACACACACAAAGAGACAGAGAGCAGAGGAGTAGAACAGAGGGAAAGAAAAATATAAACATGAACATCAGAAATGGATGAGATGGAGCTGGGTTTCCATCCATGAAGATTTAGATGGGGGGGAGAGGGTGGAGCTCAGTCACCAAAAGCAGGTGATGGCGCAAGCTGCAAGGAAATGGAACCTTGGCGACATTAGGGGGAGGAGTAAATAAATACCACCACAAAATATTGATTAAAATATCTGCTACTTTCTGCTTTTGTTATATTCATCATTACAAAATTTAAATAAAAATAATGTATTGGTTATACTGGATGAGCTGGATCAGAAAAAACAAGTTAATCTCACATAATTCAATACTGAGTTTGTATTTATAGCAAAAAGACTCCACTCAAGCCAAAGCATAAATCTGGCTCAATATGAGGGACATATTTACTCAAATTAAATCTTTGGCTCCAGCTTGAATCTTAAGACTTGGTCATGACGTCTTTTAAGGCATTAGTCAGTCCATGGATGAGTGATGAAATCAAGCATTCAAATCTAATAAAGAGATTATAAGAGGAAATATATAACTGTTAATATTATGAGCTTTATGATGTATGATTATGTCTGATTCTATTTGGGGACTGTTGCACTACCTCTGGGTATGTTTCTTGAGTAAGAGTGTATAATCCACAGTATGTGATGGGTTAAAACAAGTTCTTTTGTAGCACATCGTGTGATGGATTGGTTGCACCCCATCATTATTGACAGTACAGCTAGAGACATACTTCCTGTTAACTACACAGACATTTAAGCATGTGTCCCCTGTGTCGAATAAGTGCGTCAGTTGAGCATGTCGTCCAAAATAAATGCACCGCAGATGCAAACTGCAGTCCACACATCACCAAAAGGATAAGTGTAGAGGCAGAGAAGAGATGACAGATTGATCACAGCAGCAGAATCAACTTCAACAGAAAGTTTTAAAGACAAACTGATACCAAAGTCATCAACATCTGAATAATGAGCGAAACTGTACAGACACAAACCTGACAGCTCATCCCGCTGATGACAGATAAATTCTCCTTTAGAAATCAGGAAACAAGGGAATAAGTTTGGTGTATAATTCAGCCGGTGAGCATGCACATTGATGACTTGGAGTTGATGCCATAGTTGACTATGTCTGTAGATGTTTGTGTTAGCTTGATTTTCTTGGCTGTATTTTATCACAAATTAATTCATCAAGTATTCGTCGATATAATAATGAAAACCAAGTATTGAAAGGTACACCCTCTGCTTTTTCTAATTATTATGACAACAACATCTTTCAGCACAGTTAGCCGCAAGTCATCAGTTAACACGGTAACTCATTACACCCATACACTGAGACAGTTCCGACAGTGTACGGAGGAAAATATCATAGAAATTTTTTTACTTTTATTACCAGAATTACACAACAGGTAGCTACAAACAGCCTGAGGAGTTTTGCGCCCTCTAGTGGCCTCTGCCAGTAACATGTATCATATGCAAGTGTGTGAACTAAAACGCTCATGCCAACAGACCCAAACACAACCACAGGGACAAACTGCAATTATGTCTCAGGCTTAATGCTTTAACTAACCGATGTAAAGCTCAACTAACTCTACCCACTTTACAGCAGCTCTGATTCAGGAAGTAAACTTTCCTTTTCATATCCTTCATTAACCTTTCAGAGAATTCTTCAGAGAGTTTACACTCTTTTAACATTGGAGGTGTTGTTCGACCTGAGAGTGTTTAACATCGACTTATGTTCTAATTTTTAATTTACACTAACCTTCTTAAAGTTTACAAAAGTCAAGTAACTAGAAAGATAAGGAGGAGCAGAGGGTCTTAGAGGCTGTTTGGTGTCAGCAGTGTGTTCTCTGTAACAGATAACAGTTTTCAGAAATATATGATGAATTTGTCACTCTCACTTTAGTTTTCCAGTAGCAGAGATAATTTCAGCAGTTCAATTAAAAAAAATCAGTTAAATTATCTCACATTTTTATTGATTTTACTGCACAGTGTCATTGTCTTTATTTTACTCCATCTGTGGATTAAGGCTGGAAGTTTTATGAACTCAATATCATAATATTTGTACATAATTATATACATTTTGTTGCTATATATTAATGGCAGTTAGCTGGAGTTACTTCTAACCATAAGTCTGCACTAAGATACAGTACGTCCCATTTGCCGCAAAATTCTGAGGCTGCAGAGTATGAAAATCAAACAATGTTTTTTAATAATCAGGCAAATTAAGTTAAAATGCCATATCTGGACAACATTTTGCTTAGTTTGACCATTACACTCTCCTAGTCAAGAGGAGCCTTATGTTCCAGGACCATATATTGCTGTTACACTTAAAGTTTTGTCTTTAAGTCTACCTTAATGGTTATGACAATACGGCAATAAAAGACAGATCTGACATTCAAAATAGGGTTTTCAGTCCTGAAATGGCCTCTAACCTCATGTGACCAAATCAGTGATCATTTTTTACAACAGTTTTGGCTACAGTAAAGCCACTGAAATAACTGTAATTTATCAATGTTAATCCACTGATCACCAAAAATATACACAATCATGATTGACTTTAACTCTCAGTCTTAGCTTGCACAGTGTAAGGTATCGGTGGTGGCATAGAATAAGTAAATCCTTGATTGAAATGAGGTTATTTGATATGCTCTACCGTTTGAAATTTCTCGCCTCTTTTCCACTATGTCCTTCTGTCTTCCTCATTAAAGGGCCCTCAAGGAGTTCGTTATGACGTTATGATCCCCATGCAACATGATAATATTTGAGTAACTATTTTGATACCATTAACAAATAATAGCCAAATTGGAACCTTTTGATGGTGTGGTCCTTAGTGTAATTTATTACGGAGAACACTAACCTTGCGTATCAGCTGGATCCACCTGATTCAATACCTGTAATCAGTCAGATCTATCTTGCCAAGCTCCAATCTACAACGATTGTGCTCAAAGAGCGTATTGACAGCAGGAAGTGATTGCTCGTGCAGAGATTAGCATTTATGTTAACAGCTATAATAGCAGTTTTGTAGGCTGCATTTCTTCATTTAATGAGAAACAAACAACACTGAAAGCATTTCTCCATCGAAAGGATATTTTTGCTCCACCTCCAATAAGCTTTATCAAGAGTTCTGTCCTTTACACCGCAACAGTAGCGTCTGCCTACTTTATTATCTGACTGGCCCGTAATAAATGGGATTGACAGAATGATGGTCTACTTACCTGCCGGGTATGCTTTTGAAAGTTTCTGCCCATTTCCAAACACTTTCAACTGGCTGGTGCCCAGATGGACTAGGGAAATGGATGCTGTATAGTCAGCGATGGGCAGTAACATCACTACGAATAGCTAAGTTAATAGCTTAATTACGTTATTCAACAGTTTTGTGGTTGTGTTGTTGTTTTCTGAGTCAAGCTTAAAGCTTTTTAGCGGCTTAGTTATACAACTGATCAAGTGGTGCGGGCTCTAGCTTTCTTTTAGAGAAGCTGATATTTTTCAAGAGTAACTGGTAACTTAGTTTACTACATTTTACAAGTAGCTTGTCCTTCACTGTGTATAGTATATACTGAATGATCTGATATGTCAGGTTAGGAGAACACGCTGCAGACACCAAAGATCTGCTGACATTTTTTGCTTCTCCATATCTTCTAAGTGATACTTCCTTTGAAACATTACACCATGAGGACCAATTTCATAGAGCACTCTAGACTGACAATGATCAGAGTGTTAATTTTAATTAAAATTTGCTTGCATTGAATGGTCTCAGCTGTTGCAACATATTAAAGATTAGAAATGTGTAAACTCTGTCCTGAATAGGGAATTGCATTCAAACACAGCCATGCATTTACATTGTACAGCTGGTGCAACCCAGGGTAGGTGAAAAGTTGGTTTGCTTCAAAGTGTAAACCATGATATATCTCCATTTGTTCTATTGAAGTTCTCAAACTTTAAAGTTAGTACTGAATGTAAAGAAAACACTGAAGGGATCTGAGCAGCCCAATAGCAATATTTCTTCTTTTTACAACATCAGCCATAGATATGGTGTAAATATTGAGTGAGTGGGCGAGTGGAAGGAGAATGAGCCCCCCAGGAGCAGCCATAACTGTTCACTTAAAGCTGGTTAGATTGTTCATATTTGGAGCCTAGCTGGAGATCTGAAACAATCAACCTGTTATATGAAAGAAATGCCGAGGCCGGGCCAGGCCCTTTCAGCAGGGGGCCCATAACACTCGTAAAGTGGGCAATAAAGAAGTGATTGTCCTGCAGCCTGCTTTGGGAGACACTAAATTTGTAAGGGATGGGTTATGAGCTTTGAGTGTTGGAGCAGTTACCCACCTCTGATGGTCAGGTAGGCAGAGGCCTCCACTTTACCCACACGGTTCTCTGCCAGGCAGGTGAATGTCCCCTGATCTCCCACTAATGCTTTCTTTATCCGCAGCACAAAGTCCTCTTTTTCATATCTGATGTCATATCTGGAAACACAGAGGAACAACACATGATAAAAACTTATGAATGGACTTGAGCTTGGGTACAATATTTTAGTTATTAGACTGTTCAGGGCACTTTTACACCTCTGTTCACATGTTCCTTTTCATACTGTGTAGTCATATACCAGAGGTGGAGGCTGCTACTTAAATTGCCCATTGGTCCAGCTCCAATGAAGTTACAATGTTGTGTGAAATGTAAATTAAAAACTGAATACAATGTTGTGCAAATCCAGTTGGACCTATATCCAATTAAATACACTACAAAGAAAAATATTTATCATTCAAACTGATAAAACTGAAACTTTGTTATTTTTCTCCCACTGTGTTACATAAATTTCCTTTTAACAACACTCATAAGTGTTTGGAAACTGAGGGCACTGACTGTTGAAGTTCTGTAGGTTGAATTCTCTCCCATTCTTGTATGATGTATAACTTCAGTTGCTCAAAAGTCAACAGGAGCTCTCTGTTGTTGTATTTTGCGCTACTTAATGGATCACACATTTTAAATGGGAGACAGGTCTGGACTGCAGGCAGGCCAGTCTAGTACCTTCACTTTTTTACTACAAACCAGTTGTTACCTGTTGTAACACACACAGAATTTGACTTTGTATTGTCCTACTAAAATCAGCAGGGATGCCCCTGAAAAAGACATTGCTTGAATGGAAGAATATGTTGCTCCAAAACCTGTATGCACCTTTCAGTATTATGGTTCCCTCACAGATGTGCAAGTTACTCATTCCATGGGCACATTTACACCTCCAGACCATCACAGATGTTGGCTTTTGAACTTTGAGCTGATAAGAATCTGGATGGTCCATTTCCTCCTTAGCCCGGAGGACACACCATCCATATTTTCTGAAGACAATTAGAATTGTGTACTCATCAGACCACAGCACACTTTTCCTCTTTGCATCAGTCCATCTCAGACAAGCTCAAGCACTGAGAAGCTGGCTGCGCTTCTGTGTGTTGTTTATATATGGCTTTGGCTTGCATGGTAGTTTTAACTGTGTTAACTGACTTTACAGACTTTTCTGAATTGGTCCTGAGCCCATGTGGTAACATCCTTTACAGAATGATGTTGATTTTTAATGCAGTGCCACCTAAGGGACTGAGGGTCATTGGCATTTAATGTTAGTTTTTGGCCTTGCCGCTTACATGCAGAGATTCCCCTGATCCTTTGAATCTTTTGATGATATTATGGACTGTAAATAATGAAATCCATAAATTCTTTGCAGCTGTTGAGAAAATTTCTTTAATTGTTTGATTATTTTCTCACGCAGTTGTTTACAAAGTGGTAAACCTAACCACGATTGTCCCAAAAACTCTGATCAACCACTGATCAAACGGAAAAACACAAGAAAATTTGTGGAGACATTTTGGAACAAATAAAAGGAAAACTTTTTATTTTAGAAGGAGTGCTTTGCAAAGTGTTTTTGGACAACTTTGGCACACAATTTTATTATAATCAAACTGTCTCCTTATTGATGAACAGTAACTAGCAGTCAACTAAAGACGTCACCTATTAGAAACTCACAGCAGTTGTTCATGAATATTCAACCTTTATAATAGAACATTCAGTGTGACTGTAAAACACATGGTTTTATTCTCATAAGTGTCTAGCAATACATCATTTTTTTCAGTATTCAACAATTACAAAGTGTATTTTGTATGATGTGTGACCTTTAATATTGAGAAAGTTGTGCACTCACGTGATTATAATGTTCGAAATCTGTCCTTCTGACTGAAATTTCCCACATTTTGTAAAAACTGTCAATGTCCGATAATCATTCTGTGTTTCCTGTCTAAGGATGGAATCAAACTTGAGAGTCCCAGCAATTCTTATATTTTTCATGAAAGTGATTAAAACAAACAAAACTGAAATGTGTGAACCTGTTTGAAGCCTGAGATGGGCACTTTTATAAAGGTGGTGTCATTTTGATAGAATAAAGACAGACTTTCAACGGCAATTAAGACTCCCTGCTGCACACAATCTGCAACAGAAGCAGAGAGAGGAGCAATTATACTGAGATGAAGGCATGGCAAAATGAACGGTGCTTTCAGCTGGAACCCTGGCTGTTCCACTATTTCAATATTTATAAAGATGAGCCACCCACTGTGGTGTGGGCTGTGCAGTATACTATAATACAACTCTATACTGTGTACGTGTGAGTGCATCTGTGTTTGGAGAGGGAGGGAGACACAGGGACAGACAGTCTGAGAGGAAGGGAGTGGCTCAGTCTGACAAACCCAATTTGATGAATGAACCGAGCGGTAAGAAATGACTAATTCATGGACGTGTTGCATGCATCCGTGTGTATCCACCAGAGCAGCATAGTATATAAGGCAGCACTTGCAGTGCCACAGTTAGAGTGAGAGAAACATCTCAGAGAGCAGAGTTTAGATAAGCGCCTCAGAGGGCCTTCACACAGAATGAGTGGAGGAGCAAGGAAGCCAGGTTATCCCTCTCTGGGGTCCCTTTTGGCGTGAGAGATCCTGTGAAATTGTGTAGCCAGCCATGCTGATTCAGAGATGGAAGACAAGTCAGGCAGAGAAATGGCACAAGGGGTGAGAAAAAGTCACATTTGAAAATAGATGTTCCGAAAGGGGTGTGGGCAGAATATCGATCGCAGGGGGTTGCGCAGGTCTGTCCGGAGTCTGCTGCTGAGGACTCCATTCAAGGCACATCCCTGACCCAGATACTGACTTCCCAGGAGGCTGAGAGGTTTAGGAGAAGAATGAAATAAGTGGAAGGAGGGAAGTGAGGCAAGGCTGGTCTGAAAGTAGGACATGTTTCAGGAGTCAAGGGGCACAAAAGGTAGAGGGCACAACGCAGGTAGAAAGACAGACTCAAAGATGGACAGACAGTTGTTACTGTCTGCCTCTCAGCCATTCTTCAGTTCACCAAAGAGGGAATCAATCTGTTTTTTGAAAGAAGATCCAGCCTGTAACAGGTAGTAAGATCCTAAGAACACTTAGGAGAAAGAAAGAGTTTTTATTTTCATGACTCCACACCAGCAGCAGGTGTCACAGGAACTATCTTATCAGGTTGTCTGCTGTCCCTCTGGGCCATTCTTATAAATGTAATATCTCGAGAACACCTCAAGAGTGCTTCTTCAAACCTTGCACAGATGTCCACTCTCATGCAAAGATAAAGTGATTAAATTTTGGAGGTTTAATATCAAGAAGAAGACATACTTTACTGATCCCTCATGGGGAAATTCAAGTTTTTACACACTGTTGTTTAAACATACTACACACTCATAGGCTGAAATGCATTATGCACAAACAGGTCCTATGATTGTGATTCTGCAGTGCTCAGGAAGCCAGTCGGCACCACTCCAGCTACCAATTTTCAAACATGGTTTGTTCAGGCCTTGAAATAGCCATCTCCAGACCCCAACTCAAGTGCTTTCGGACTACACTACTGCCTTATGTTAATCTTTTTGTTGCAAAGACAATTTTAAAAGTTCCTATGTCATGAAAAATGCAGTTTTCTTTGCTTTAAATGCCGTTAAAGGAGCTTGGGGAGCATAAGAACAGGACACCTTGAGCTAAACTTTTCAGCCACAGAGAAATGCTTTTTGCTTCTTTAGATAAAATTTCCCTTAAAGGTGCAGCGTGTAGAATTTGGCATTTGAGCGACATCTATCGTTCAGATTCTAGAATGAGCCCAACCGTAACCAAAACGTCACACCGCTGAGCAACGGAAGCCTGTGAAGACCAAAAGGGATCGTGAACACGGCATCATTTACTGAAGTGACATGGTCTTCCATTTCCAAAGCTTTAACTGTAAAATACACACAATTTAAATCCCTAGTGCAGAGTAACAACTGTCTCTACATCCACCACCGTCCTCTCTCCTCTTCTTCGCCTGCATTCCAGTTAGATATCAGAACTGGCGGACAGATTCGCGTTTCGTTCTTTTTGTCCCTAAAATCCACCCGTAGACAACATGGCAGATCGTTATGTCGGCCTACATGAACACGGCCTGTGGAAATGTAAATTTTTTTAAGCTTTTTCTAACTAAATAAAAATAAAACAAACGTTTTATGGGGATGATTGTACTCCTATTTTGACGCACTTTACATACAAATACAAACATTATATCCTATATTCACTGTTTCTGTTTGGTGAAATGCTGCCAAATTCTACACACTGCACCTTTAAAAGCTCTTTTTCTATTTTCTGGTGTTCATTATGTAATAACAATACAGCTTTCACCTACATTTATGTTTTCTGCCCATCGCAGGCAGATGCAAGGACTGCTTTGAAAGTCCCCTCTGCAGCCTGTAGCCCCTTCTCCCCCCTCACATCAGATACTGTTTGGGCTGCCAATCGGTACAGAGCTCGTTATCATAGCCTGCTATAGCCTCCCTACACCACCAGATCTAAGTGTTTCCAAAGGGGAGGGAAAAAGAGCTGCATCTTATCCTCCATGGAGATTAAATTTATTATATTTTTTATTTAACTTTATTTAAATCCTTGCCAAATAGACCCCCAAGACATGATGGTCAAACAGAGCAGAGAAGGGCCTGTAAGATACGTTTCGACTGATTTTAAAGGTAAAAGGTCAAGGGTCCAGGGAAAAGATCAGTGATGGGCAACTTTGGTTAACAAAAGGGGCACAGAACCCTTTTCATCACTGTCTGAGAGCCACAGTGTTACAAACTGTTGCATACTCTCAATAAAAGTTATAAAAACTTTAAGAAAATTGAAAATATAATGCTTTCATTTGAATCAATTACACTAAAATCTGTGTTTTCTTCAGATGCAAATACAAATGTATAATTTCATTTATGATACAGAGTTAAAGCTAATTTGTGTTTTTTAAGCAAGGAATGTACTGACTATTGCTTCATATCACATTTTAATGGATCATAAATTAGTTTTAAAGAAATAATGATTGCAATGTATATTCCAAACAATCTACAGCTTCTATTTCCAATTGTAAAAACAAATAGCAGTAATCCAACCTTATCTCTAAGGTTCCTGTGTCCCATGTCTAAAGGAGGCCCATAAGGAAGTGACAAAAGCTGTAGCTCCTTGAGCATCCACTTGAGGCTGACTGCTGGAACCCTGGAGGTATTATGGTTGTGTGTGGCAAATGAATGTTTTTTTATGGCCTAAATAAACATCGATACAGCGTGGTTCAAAAAAACACTTCAGTCTAGTTGTAATACATCTATGCGCTCTCATTATACAGGGGGTGAATTTTTCTATATTGAACTTGTTTTGATTTTATTGAGGAAATTCTAGTTTTGTAGTGAGGACATGATTGACATGGCTGCACGTCCCCATGGAGTCGCTACTGGTCAGATGGCCCTACATTCCGCCTCAACATGGCGTCTGTCTGTGAGCAGGTTGAGATGGCATTTGCAGTATGGCAGTGTCCATTACGAAAAATCAACAATTTTTCAATGGCACATTTGATAAAGGTTATTGTTACCTTAAATCTTGTTAAAAACATGCACCTACACCTTGAAGAAATAGGATTTTCATCAGTCAAGCTTCCACACAAACCACCCTTGCCCCTTCTCTAGTCCTATTTCTGTCTTTTCACTGCCCATCATTTGATCACCTCTTGTTTCAGTTTAACTGTCGTTAAACTTTAAGGCAATGGTTCTTCTTCTACTCAATTCATTTGATTCATATCAAGTAATATACAGTCATCTTTTATAAATATGAATAAGGCTATAAAAGGCAGACAAATAAAATGTAACCAATAAAATAAATTCTGAAAGTGGAGGGAAATTCAGTGCTTTACAGCCTGAAAACATCTAATCTAAGGAGTGCTTAAACCTTGAGCAGAAATTAAAGGCTTTTGATGGATGACCAGATTGCATAATGAGACATGCTGTAATTAAAAGTATAAAAGCACTAAGCATTAACCATTAAGACCAACATGACAGGCAGACAGTGACTTGAAATAAACAAGTACTCTAAAGGGACTGCAATGCAATTAATGTGTGCTTATGATGTGGGCACACAAGAGTGAATAAAACCACGGGAACACCTTTCAACATGATGCAATCCATCTCTGCAGCAAGGTACTGCGGGAAATAACCACAGAGAAGAAGTCGCACCTTTCCAACTGACTGGGCATTATCAACATGATAGATCACAACTATTCAATTGAAAGGTTTGGTGCTGTATTCCTGTGATGGCCTCAATCCATCACAAACGTCACTTAAGAAAAGAAAAGCAAGACATAAAGAGGAAGTATACTTAAGGTCTCAAATGTTTTAACCCTGACAGTCTAAGCATCCAAAATTGTTTCAAAAAAGATGCAAGAATGTCTTTATCAAAACAATACAACAACAACCTTGGTCTCTAATTTCATAATCAAGGTCAGAATTTCAGTAAAATCAAATGAGATTACACAAATAAGAAATCTGACTGTGCTGCTATTAGAGCAGAAAAAGTACAAAAAAGATTCAAAAACATCAAGAGCAAAAGTTAGCATTGTTTAACTTAGACTGTCAAAAAGCTGAGATAGAGAAGGACAATAACTGTAGGCGTGAGTGTCGAAACCCTAAAATTAATGCGCAACTTTAATTTTCAATCATAATCACTTTTGTTTCCTCTAAGGTGCACTGTATATATGTTTTTGCACTGAGGTTGCAGTTGGTTGCTACTTGGAGTTGTGTCTTCCTGCTCTATTAGTGACGTAAAGTAAGGAAACTGCTTCTCCTTTGAAAGTCACATTTCATAAAAAACTATCAGTGAATGAGTCAAAAATAATGTGCACCTTGTGATATAAAACCTTACAGTTTTTATTGCTCCATTTGCCTTTATTATTTACTATTAGAATGATGGAAAGATTTTTTAAGCTAATCACATAACTACTGATTTAAAAAGAGCACCATGTTTTGTCTCTTTCAAAATGAAATGTTTTATTTATCCCTCACTGTTTGAAATGGATGAAGCTGGTGACGTCAGCCGTTTGATTATCAAAGGGGACTTAAGAATGTTTTTATATGGAAGAGGATTTGAGCCACTGAAAAAAAATCTTCAGAGGATGACATATTTACTTCAAGTTAGAAAAAAGTCGATGCTAACTTGAATGTCAGAATTCTGGGGAAAGATGTCAGATTTCTGACATTTTCTCAGAGTTCTGACTCTATCTCTGAATCCCAACTTTGATTTAAGAATAAGAACTTTTCTCCACAAAATTTGGACATTTATCCCAGAATCTGACCTTTGAATTTCTCCCTAAAACTCAGATGTTCCTTCAGAATTTTGGCTTTTTCCAAGAATTATGAAGTTTTCCCTGAATTTTAACTTTAATCTCAAAATTCCGACTTTTTCTTATAATTCTGTTTTTTCCCCTCATAATTCTGACTGAAATCTCAAATTTCTGACATTAATCCAACATTACGGACTTTTTCTTCCAAAAATTCTGACTTTTTTCAAAAAAACTTCTGACTTTTTCCTCAAAACTTTGAATTTAATTTGAGAAGTTCAAGTTCTCTGTCAGAATTCTGACTTTTTTTTCTCAGAATCATGACTTCATTCCAAGAATGATGACTTGACTGGATTTTTGTCCCCCCAGGATTCCATTTTCTCCCTAAGTTTTTTTTTTTTTCTGAAATCTGACTTTAGTCTTAGAATTCTGAGTTTTTCTCTCAGAAATCTGATTTTAATCTCAGATTTTTCACACAAATTCTGACATTAATTTAGAAGTGACTGACTTTTGCTCAATGTTCTGACTTCATTTTTAGATCTCTGACTTTTCCATTAGAATTTTGAAGTTAATCTCAGAATTCCAACTTTTCTCCTCAAATTTCTGACAAGTCTGAAGTTTTCATCAGAATACTGACCTTTTTTCAGTTTTTTTTTTTTTTTTCAGGAGTTAAATTTAAATTTTAACCTCTTATATGTTTTACTTCTAATCTAATCTAATCCTCTTTTCTACTTCTTCAACCAGTCTGTGGTTGAAGGTTGTTAAAGCCACCTTAAATGTAAAGCTTAATTAGGTAACTTTGAAAGATGAAGCAAATTCATAAGAATTTTTATACTATCTAAAAGCATCATAACACTGACCAGTGTTCACTCAGCTGAGTCACTTATTGCTTATTTCTTATGTGTAAGACTTTAAAATAATTGATCTAATTTCTTTTAACTTTGACTAACAGTCAAAAGTTAGCAAATAAAGCCACTTGTCATTGCCTTTTCTTTAAATGTGGCTCCTCTTAAAATGTGTTACACTGAAGACATGTTATAAATGACCATACCTAACACAGCATTTAGTGACTTTGTGTTATATTGTGTGTCCACCTTCTTCGTTTATTGTCCTCACATAAAGCTCAGAGGTTCCTAAAAGTGTAAATGAGTCAAGGCAACCAATAGACAGTCTTTCATCAGTTTCTAGCGCTGTGGTTCAAACAGCAAATACTGAGATTCTCTGCTGCTTATAAATTATTTTCTCACATTGATGAAAGTCTGTCTTGGTTAATATGCTGAATCTATTATTTTTCTAGTGGGACTCATTAACCGTACTCCAACATTTATTCATTATGACACACAAACACTCATGCAGACTCCGACAGATGAACTACACACAGTCGCACACACATCCCTCACCTGCCGCGGGGAATATCCACGTCCTCCTTTTTCCAGCGTAGTGTGGGCGGCGGGTCACCGTGGACCTGACACCTGAACTCCACGCTCTCGTCCACCAAGACCACCTGGTTCACAGGCCGCTGCACAAACACCGGTCGCTCTGGATCAGGGCAAAGCACATAAAATAGGAGCTAAATATACTTTTGACAGGGCGGTAAATACTTCATGTGCTGGTGCACGGTGAAAAACTGAGATAAAACTCATGATTTATTTCTGCTCGAGAATAAAAAGGAGAATATTTCAGACTTCTCACCAAACACAGAGAGCTGAGCTTTTTCACTCTCTCTTTCCCCAACCATGTTCACAGCCACACACACATAGATTCCAGCGTCGGTCTTCTTTGTGTTTGAAATGGTCAGCTTTGCCCCACGGACCTACAAAAGAAAAGGAGCAAAAAGCACACATTACAGAGATACAGTTCAGTTTGGAGAGCTTTTCATTGTAAGGGTTACAGGTAAGTGAGAAAAGGTGAAGTGTTGAATGTGTGGTCTGCTTCATTGACTGCACCCCCTTTAAGAGGACCACAGGAGACTATGTTTGTGCTGCTAGGGGTGGCAGGGTGGGGGATGATTGTCGCTTCTCCAGTGGCTCCATCTTGCCCAATCTCTCTTTGCTCTATAGCTTAGTGGTGTTATTGCAACAAACAACATAATATGTGATATATAATTATGAATAAACCTTTTTAAGCATAGAGTTACCAAACTTGCTTTTGAACCCCGTACAATATTTCTGTGATGTTGTTTTAAATATGATAAAAGCCAATAAGCATCACATTATGATGCTCTAAATCTGTAACAATTTGATCTTATGGTAGAATCTAGACTTTATTTAATAAAGACAAACACCTGTGTCAATCATATCTGTAAACATTGAAATCCCTGTAAAGGAAACATAGAATATTGTCACCAATAATGAAAGTTCAAAGGAAGTTATTTTAAATGCCAAGAAGACTAGATACTATGTTTAAATGGATTATGGATGAAGTAATTGAACACTTTAAGGTCAACAGTTTTTTGGACTGGTAGAAATGGGCAGTGAAATGACACACTTTGGTTCAATATGTATAACACTACACGCTGAAGCTAAAACAATATGATATCCCTACATGCTTTTGATTTACACAGTCTGTTATTTTGCCTGTCTAACGTACCTTTGTGCCAGAGACAGAATCTAGATGTCTGTGGTATATCAGTGGTTTTCAGCAGCATCAACTTAATTTAGCCATGGTAGTGAAGAGATCAATACACGTCTCATAACAAAGAGATCAGACTTAGAGGACAACCAAAGAACTCAGACCTCAGCACCTCAGTCTCTCTGACACAGAGCCCAGCAGCCAGGTTCACTGTCCCCACTCTTGATAACAGGGTGCAGGCTATGTGCTGGAGTGTCTTATTGCAGTGCAGCAGACAAAAACATCTTTACCAACCAAAGATGTGTTGTTAACCCTGTGACACATGTCTCATGTCTAGGATGTTAAAAAGAAGAGAATTGAGGTGGTAATTACTGAAAGGTCTCCTAATTACTGCCTTGCTCCGCTACACTGATTTTGACTTTTTGTCACAATAAAAGCCCCAAGTGTCATGATGATGGAAAACCTTTTTATGGGTTAGGACATGGAGTGTATTTAACAAAAGCTACTTAATAAAACCCAGATATCTGAGATGCAGCTGCAGAAGAGAAAACAAGGGTTTGTCACATACAACTACAGTGTCATATTAGTGTATTTTTGTTTCAAATGTTTGATATATTTTTCCTACTTAAATTTGTATAATTATATTCATTGCTGAAGTTATGGTTTTGCTGGTGTTTCCAATATTGGTTTTTCCATTTGTTGGTATGCTAAGTCTGTTTGACTCAGGGCAATTTTGAGGGGTCACAGCACAAAGCAGAAGGGTTTAGATTTTTGTGGTTATCAGAATAGGAATAAGGATCCAGGATTTTTTCTAGGGATTTGTTTATGTTGCAAGAGGGATATTGGTTATGGTACAAGGGAGAAGTGATTCTATTTTTGTGGTGATACAGATCCAGGACCTTAACTTTTTAAAGAAATTGCTAAAATGGCACCATAGGACAGTTTTCCACATTTTTGATAATAACTTGGCCAGCAGTGCTAGAAATACCTTTGGGAAGGTTTGTTGTTTGTTTTCTTGTGTTTATAACAATTACTGTGAAGTTAATTTGCTTTTTTAAAACCCGGTCAACAAAGCATGACTAAAAAGGAGCCATTTGATTATTACCTCTGCCAAGGAGGTTATGTTGTTCCTGGGGCCTGTCAGTCTATTTGGGTGTCTGTTAGCAACATTACGCAAAAACTACAGGATGGATTTACATGAAAATTTTACCAGAGGTGCGGCTTAGTCCAAAAAAGAAGGCATTACATTTTGGCACTGATCCGATCCAGACTGACGTCACAAAAAAACATTGAAGTTTATCATGAAATCTCATAACTTAACACTGGGTCGTATTTTGTCCCACCCACCCCACCATCCAATTGGTTACACGCTCTGGTTACACGCAGAGCCAGGGCATGGCAACCAGCCAATCAGCAGTGAAAGCTGTGCATGCACAGTTCTGCTCACAGACATAGCGGAGAGTAGGAAACATTTTGCAAATGGAGAAAGCCCGGTGCTGTTCCTGGAGCCTTGGTTTCTAACATAAATTAAGGCAGCAGACTCTCCAGAAATTGTAATAAACACCCCAGTCCTCTACAACTACTTGTAACATTACTGTAAGCCCATTAACGTTATAGAAACATACGCGGCTGCTCTGCTCGCTCGCAGTACCGCCAGCCATGCCTGTTAATCACTTGAAACAAGGTTGCTGATAATGTTGATATGGAAATAGTCCCTCATAGCAGAAGTCTGTGTGCGTGTGAGTGTAAAAACCTAACCCCCAAATTCCACATTGAGCAAATGCACTGCACACCGAAGCGCCGTGCTTTTGCTCCGGCCCACAGGCTGGCGACATTGCCCACTGGAAGTGCCGTGGCATGCACAACACCAACATCTGTACAAACAGCAGCAAATTGGTTCAGTCAACAAGTTACAAGACCCACTACCAACTAGGTCAATCAATTGGCTGACATTTATATCAACAATAATCACATTTCTTTCAGATTGATATTTTTCATTCCACAATGTGGGTATAAAATAAATATAGGACTATAATGTTGGGTGGAAATCACAATTTATGGGTGGAACTGAGCTGCAAGCTGCTTGGCAGAGGTCTGTGCACTCAGAGTGCTTTTAGTATTCTTTAAGTGCTTCAAAAGTTGAAACATAATTTTAAAAGCTGGTAAAATATAGATATCCATACCCTAAACAGCAATTTTACCTGGGAGATGCTATTGTAAATAGGGAATAAATGGAAATAAAAACCTCTTTGTATTTGAAATACTGATGAACTGATTTTCTAGTTGTCTTTTCTACTTGTCCATCCTTGTAATTAATAGCAAAAAGTAATCAACTGTGACTGAGTAAGTAGTAAGCAGTTTGGCTGGAAGTTGGTGCTTGTGGAAAACCCTGTATTTTCATCTCTATTTGAATATTCTTGTCATTCAGTTCACCTTCTTGTCATGTTTTTACATAGGCAGGGCTTAGCTTGACATAAAACAATCCTCAAAACACACTAGTCAGTGATGGTTATCATTTTTGCAATGGAGGAAGATAGCACAGGTCACTCTGGGACTGAGACATAGAATTTCAGCTTCATAACATTATTATTTACCTGTTGTGTTCAACAACATAACAAGAGGACATTGTTTTAGCCTCCTTTGCTACCTGCTTACCTGTAGTGGTGTTTGATGTTTGCCTTCAGTTTTGTTTTGTTTTGCCTCTAGATAATGTTGTGACATCACTCACGGCTTAGGTTGTTAAAGTCTATTTTTTCTGTTCATTTGTTTTCTAATGGTTATATTTTTTCTTGTTTTGTTACTGATTACCAGTTAACCTTTTTTGTCATGACTGTCACTAGCTTGTCACACTTTGTTCACCAATAAAGACAAAAAGATTTAAAAAAAAAAATGAAAGAAAGTGCAGCTGAGAGGACAAGTCAAAAAAAGAGCACCCTGAGGAGCAACCCACCGTGATCCTGTCATCTTTGAGGTCCAGACGACCGTTATCCTTCCTCCAGAAGGTGGTTGGTTCAGGATGCCCGCGTGGAGGCTGACACTCTAGACTGGCAGTCTCCCCAACCGCTACCACCACATCCTGCGGGTTCTGTCTGAAGTCATCCCGTAACACTGCAAGAGAAAACACAAGATATAGGGTCTGAAACAGTGCTTCACTCTATAATTACTTTAAAGTTTTATCAAATTCCCTCTAAGACTCAGCTGTCTGGGGTTTCATAACCTCGACCACCTTCTTTTTTCTAATGTGAGAATCCAAGACAATTCTATCAAGTAGAAGCTGCCTCGCAGGATCCACAGCAATCTCTTAGTCTTTAATAATACAGCTGTTTCCCTGAGGGGGTGTGGGCACTTCTCTGATCTCAGCAGCTAAATGTAAGAGCCAGTAAAGCCAGGTAGGACTAATGGTACAATATAGATGAGAAAGACACCCTGAAGAAGAGTAAGAAACATGGAAAGAAAGGAAAAGAAACACAGAGAGGCATGACAGAGAGGTACAGAACCATAAGAGATAGATCATGCATTAAATATTCAACCAACACGACATTTCTTAGTCCCTATGGGAGGGCCTCTTAACGTTAAATTCCTCACATCCAGTGGAGTGAAAATGGGGTTAAAGAAAATAACAAGTTGTTGACAGATATCAAAACATCAGTGTTTACTCAATGGAGTGCATAATGTAAGAG
Organism: Cetoscarus ocellatus; assembly: GCA_037902135.1. NCBI lineage: Eukaryota > Metazoa > Chordata > Actinopteri > Labriformes > Labridae > Cetoscarus > Cetoscarus ocellatus. The sequence continues at coordinate 1,236,388 of JBAMNC010000147.1, read as the reverse complement.
GTTCCCCCTCTGGGGAGTTTGACTGACCCCCTTACATTAAGTTTATAGTGTAATGTGAAGGTACAGTATAGGTCAGGCCTGATCAGTGAGCTGGAAAGAACGTAAGGCTGAGTATGCATTAGAGGGTTTAAAGGTCACGTTTTACACATTTTTAATAAGTTTACACTGGCCTTAGATGTCCCCCAACTAAATCTGTGAAGTTTCTTGCTGAAAATCCACTAGGATATTGGATTTTGGCATGCATATAAACCCCTCTTTCAGTCCTATTTAAAACAAGCTATTTTAGTCTTCATCAATTGTGTCTGACCACAAGTCAGTGCTCTAATGTTTACTGTGGCCACACAGTCATGCCCAGACATGTTCCTTTCACTGGAACTGACCATGGGCTGAACAATTCCTGCCTTGGTCTGTAATGTGGGGAAGGTGGCAAATTCCATAATGAGACCATTAGAAGAAATTTTTTTAAAGAAATTGTTTGAGTGCATATTTTCTTCAAGGTTGAGTGAGCAATAATGTGAGAGACAGGATTTTTTCTCATGTTTGGGGACTTTATGGAAAGGTCATGGACAAAAGCTTTTCTACAACAACAGTTAAAAAGAGTCAAAAACTCAGGAGAAAACATGTAGAGGTGAGTGTCACACTTGGTCAAGGTGTGTGATGGCAAATATGGAGGTTTGGGTACTCTTCAAGGATCCAAGGACGGAGATATGTTTTAAAAAACACAGGCAAATTCCATAAAAAAATCAGAGTGCCTCTGATTTTCTTTATGTGTTTTTTCAGTTAAAAAGTGTATTTTGCATAATATATGGCTTTTTGAAGGCAGGTTTTTTATCTGATTTCCCTCTTTAGAAGATTAAAGGCATATCCTTATTTGAGGCCCGTTATAACTAATCATTTGTCCAAATAATCCTGTCAAATTGTTGCGTGAAGGCCGCTCATCAATCAGTCTAAATTCATATGGTGCTAGTTCATAACTAATGTGATCTCTGGGAACTTTACAAAGAGAGCAGGCGAATACTTTACTCTGGGAAACATTATTTACAAGATCACTAACCAGCCATGGACACAGCACTAAAGAACATTCTGTAAAGTACTGGTAGTGATGACAAAACGTAATAGTAAATGGACTTGAGCTTAAATCGTGCTTTTCTAGTCTTTGACTACTCAAAGCAGCTTTGAACCGCAGATCACACCTACCCATTCTCACCCATTCGCTCTCGCATTCGTTCACTGATGGTGTAGAATTTTCTACTTTTAAGATTTCCTCCAGTAACATCTAACACATCCTCACTGTTTCATACCCATTTACACACCACTGAGAACACTGTGGGAACAACTTAGGGGTTAATTGTCAGAGCTGGGCTCAAACCTGTAACTTTCTGATTCTGACAAACTAAACCACCAACACCCCTAACCTCCCTGAAATAAGTGGAAAACTAATGCAATACTATACTGCCAAAACAACCATCTGCCATAATTGTATCACTGATCATTTCTGATATATTATTTAGTTTGGACATCTAAATGCTGATTAGTAGATTTGGTGCTGAAGTTGAAGTATTTAACACATGATGGATTGTTGGTTGCATTTTCTGCACATTTCTCTCTGTAAAGATCAACACATCGTTACTGGAATACTGCAAATGGGATCTGGTGTGCACATGCATACATTATGCCAAGACTTTTTCTTTCCACTCTTTGAATACTTTCCTTTCATACATCAAAAGCTATGTATGATTGCTCTTCACAGCTCTGACGACAAATGCAGAACAAACAAAACAAATACACATCTATTGCTTGGATCCAGAGTGCCCTCTCCACTCAAAATAAGAGAATGTCAGCCATTTTGAATTTTGTTTGAAAGTTTGGTATATTTTCACTCATTAACAGTTGCACATAAATTCTTCCAAAGTGCTTCGTCCTTCTTGAACTCAGTCAGTCTAGTGAAAACACATTTATAATTATCACTTTAATTGAATAGGGAATTACATTGCAAGTCCAATGGAGCAACTAATTTGAAGAACCTTTCATGTTATCTCTACTATGGGGACGTTATGCTTGTTAATGCTGAGAATGTTTTATTGCATTTAACTGCAAAAGACAGCTCTAAAGCAAAGGAGAGTGCCATTAGTGTCTTTCCTTAAAATGACTGAATACTTTATAAAATGTCTTTTACTGTGGTTTCCAAATTATTTAAGAAATTTACATGAATACAGTAAATTAATAGATTAATGATGTTAACATTCACTTCATTTAAAATCCCTGGATGATATTGTATCCGATTAGGTAGACTCCTTTAGTTGACAATTTTTCAAAGATTTTTTTTTTGAATTTTGGAGAAAAACAGCCTTTTGAAGATGGCCTCCATACTTAGTAACAGGGTCAGACCTTGGTTACTTTAAAAGAGGTTTTACACTGTGTGTACAGTTTGGAAGAAAAAAGCTTCAGTGACCGTGGATAGAGGCTAAATCAAACCCTCTTTTATGAGGCTTGGTGAAATGAGTATGGGAACATGTGCAAGGACTCTACAGTGCAAAATGGATTCAGAGTCTACCATTATAAGCAACAAATACTACCGAAATGGTCCAGTAAAAGGGTTAGGATTGTTTGCTTTGAGAAAATATCTCGAACATCCTTCATGCATTCCTTGGTTTGGGTCAACACTTTACCTCAAAAACAGGCAACAACTCAATAATGTAAAAAAAGAAGACAAGAATTATGACAGCTTTGTTAAACAACCTTTGTGAAAAGTGCCAAAATAGCTTTTACATCTTGGTTCATTACAATTCCATTTAGTGTATTTCTGCATTCTTCCACTGCTGGACGAGCAATTTAAATATCCATGGCAGGGATGTCTGAGCATGATTTTTTGTTCAAAGGAGCAAGAACTTCAAGTGTTGTCAAGAAAAGCTTTTAAAAGCCATACTCATACGTTTTCCAACTGAAGAATGAGGAAGCTGCTGCTAAGCTAAAAAGGTTACAGCTTCAAAACTTCCTCATTCTGTCACATTTGTTATCCCAAAGAATAATTCAAAAGCTACTGCTTTAAGGAGCTGCAGGAGTGACTGTCCTGTAGGCTGACACTGTAATTATTTTTAAAAATAGAGCACATGATCTCCATGAAGACACTTTGCATTAATACCTTAGAACATGTTGTTTTTGTAAAATGCCTAACTGTAAGCCAAATCTGAATAAGAAAGGGCCTCTTCTGACAAAGACTGCTATTGCACAAACAGAAGTGTTATATCTGAATTCCTGTTTAATGATTTGCTCATGTAAAACTAGCCAACATCTGTGCAATTCCCAACTAAGACACAGCACTGGATAAACTACTTTGTGGGACATTTTTCTTACAATTCATCCAAATCAATAAACATCAGCTATTGAAATGTCTGACTAGTTACCCAAGCAATGTCTACGGTTTGGTGCTCAGTGCAAACTAAAATTAAAAGATGGTCTGTAATACACAGAGCAGCAAAGGATGAAAAAAACAAGCCTGGTGCTCAGTCTGCTTTTCATCCTCATTACAGCCATAAGCTGTTCTGCTGATATACGGCAGCATGGACTCCAAGTCCCACAGGACACCTCTAGTGAAGAAGAAAATCAGGAAGGAGCCAAAGGCCCTTTGGCTGAGCTGTCAATCACATGCAGTCTGGAGAGCCAGAGTCCATGAGTCTCACTAACAGGCTCTACTTCAGCACATAAATATTCCTCGGTTGTTGTCATGTGGTTACTGCACACTTAACAACCCATTCAATACGCAAAACACACAAACAATGACTACTTCCCCCTCCTATGTTTTCACAGTAAAGATGCTCCTATAAAGATCAGCAGTGCTGGAGAGACTCTGAAACAAAAGCATAAGAACAACAAAATGAATGAACACTACAACAGATGAAATAAAAGTCTAAGCTATGCAAAACTAAGGCAAAGAAAAATAAGCATGTCAACTTCAGTGTTACTGAGAGCTTAATTCAAGGTTCATAGTGTCTATTTGTTAAGAAGTATGTAGAGTTTAAATCAAGATTATGTTGATTTAATGCACAACACTCATTCAATTCTTTGACCCTCACCAAGGCTAATGTATTAAAGTTTAAGAAGGTGAAGAAGGTGCAGGCCATAGACTATTGAAAACACTTGGCGCATACCAATGACACATTTGGTTTGAGGTAAACATTTTTTTCCCAAAATTTTACCACCCTTTAAATCACTGATTGAGACTTGACCACATGACCTGATCTAGCTCTGTTGCCTAATCTTTAAGTCCAAGCACATTTTTTGGGTTTAACATCTTCCTCTCTAGTGGACAAAACTTTACAATTTTCTCTAAAGTATCAGCCCAGCTTGTTTACGGTCAATATTTTTTAAAAACTGACATGCCAGATCGACTGCCTCTTATATCAATGGTATATATTCTCCTACATCTGTACGCCAACCCATGGACCAGAGATGATTGGACAAATATTCTACTGGTCATGTTTACTACAAAAACCTGACATGCTAGATAACCAGTTCAATAAATCAGAACATAAGTCCAACTGGGCAACAGTCCATAGAAATTTTTGGGGAAGGCAGAACCTTTCAACTACATATCAGGAACGAGACAGGATAATCCCTCCCTAAACAACATTAAATTGTGGCCATTTGTTCCTCAATGAATCAAGAAGCATAAGTCAAGTAAGTCAAATAACATTCAATACATGCCAATCAAATGATGTAGCATAAAGGTGCTGCTGTCAAGGAGTGACATACATAATGTGAGATTGTTCATAAATCAAACTCTTGCCCAAACCTGTTGGGAAAGAATTGAAAATATTGTTTCCAACCAGAAATGCTTTTGAGGTTTGCCATTTAACGAAGAAATGTTGTCCAATTCTGTCCAAGACTGTTACTAAAGTAGGCAACATCCATGCTGGTAGCTGTATGTGAGCGGCATGGATGTTTATAGGCTCAAAGTTGCTCACAGCAGTCATCACGCTAGTAACTATTGCCAGTTTCTCCATACAGGATACTGATTGGTCAGTGCCTCTGCCAATCAAGATCAGTTGTTTTGTTTTAATTCTTTTGTAAGGTGGATCTGTCAGATCAGGGCTTTGAATGAAGAGCTGCCTCTAGTGTTGTTCTTTGCTATTTTTATGTTGAAATGCCATCCAGTTCTGATGAAACTGACACTTTGGCATTCACACTTATTTTTTTTCAAATCACCAGACTCAAATCCCTGTCTCAGTTTCAAAGAAGCTGATTAGTCCAGTCATTTTCTGAGTGGAAACAAGCCCAACTTGTTCACCATCACACTCGCCACTAGCCCTCTCCTTTTGAGACCTCTGACTCTAGTCTATACAGGGCACTTCAAAGTGATAGCCTAGGATATCCCTGGCAGCCCACCTTCACTGGCAAGATCCATGCCAGCTACCTCCCCTGCTGGCACTCGTAGATGAGGGGTTGTTACTTTCCAAGTCTCCTCTCATGGGTCTCCTTCATCCTCTCTTCCCATAGCACAACCAGCTCAAGAAACACCACTTGTTTCAATGCTCTGGACTACAGAACTATGTCCGGTATGAGAGTTGTGGGTGTGAACTCCTCCAGATACTTGAGATGTCTCCCGCTCATTTAACTCTGAACTGGCATGTCAGAGCTGGGAATTACGTCACACCCCAGTGAAGCTCGTTGCAATTATGAGCACTGAACACACGCTGCATACTGTCTGACCTCTAGAGTAGCAATACTGACCAAAGAGGGTGTTCGCAGTGACATTTCTAATTTGGAACTTGGATATTAAAACTTCCAGGATCAGATGGAAAACACTAATGGAATCATGGCTATCCAGATGCCCTACAAGACTATATTTTCTTTGGTTTAGTTAAATTTAATTTCTGGTATACTCTTTCCTCTGAAGTTACTACAAATAAGGGAAACCCCAATGATTCCTAAAGATTAAATAAAGGTTTGCATAAATCAATGCACAAATGCACAGATGTTAAAGACCTTAAGCCTTCATGAGACAAGACAAATTAAGTCCTGTTGTGTGCACCGGGTACCAATCAGAGGTATTAAGGTTGAAACCATTTACAGGAATACATGTAATTTATTCATTCTTAATATAGTTAGCATTCTGTCCCAGCTTTATGGGCCTTTAAAATCAGTCTCCCCTTGTATATCAAAATAATAGGGTTTCCATTTGTTTTTACCACTAATGGTGCACATAAATCATGTCTAAATAAATGGAAAGAGTATTACTTATTAAACACAACCACCAGGTAATAGGCTGCTGCATATTTTAAATGTATGAGGATTGTTTTCAAATACATAAAGACTGTTGGCTCTGTGCTTGTAATTTATCTAATCCGACAGTATCCACAGCACTGACAGTGATCCTACACTCCCCGCCCCCACATATAGGTGACCCCTTCGTTTCCTGCTCCCCCCCAGTGAGACCACTGTAGGTTTGAGTTCTTTATGCAGCCTTCCTGAGACCATGTAAGATGTGTGTTGGGGGTTGGTGTTGTTCTAATCTATTGATCAGAAATGTGGAGTCCCTGTGGAGGCAGCACCCATGTGTAGTCTGTTGTCGGCGGGTAATTATTTCAGATGGCGGGGCCCGACACCGCTGCCTAATGTTGTCTGATTGAGTATTGCTCAATTATTCAAGCAGCCATTCAGGGGGACTCAGTCGCTCAGCAGCTTCATTTATCAAATCAGAAGGAGAACGATTTGTAAATGGGCTTCATTTCATGACACAATAGGTGGTAAAATATGGGAAGTGGTGAAAGTAACTGAATACAAATAGCGATACAGGGACTTGTTATATGATTAACAGCTGATGGGGGGGTTGTGTGGTTGTTTTCTGTAAATTTTTAAATATTCCACTTTATCATTCTGATTCTTCAAGACCCCCATTCAGCTACAGCAGCCCTTCAAACCTGCATTTCATTTCGCCATTTCACCACAACATCAAATCCACAAAGATCCCACTTGAGATCTTGATGCGTGCCGCCCAGCCTGCAAGCTGCCTGAACGATTCAGTCGGCGAATATCAACTCCATTTGGTACCAAAGACATGGATTTATTTCCAAACAGAAGGTGGTCTTTCTTACACAGCAGCACAGTTTTCTTCCTGGGTATACTTAATATCTTGTGAATCCATTCTTCTCACATCCAGACTCTCTTTAAAAGGATGCAGGCAGAGGGGCTGAGTTTTCAAACATCAAATACCCAGAACAGTAAGAAAAAAGCTTCATATTATACTCAAAGTAAAATAACTTTAAAATACCTTGACCTGTTGCTAATATTTGCCATAATATCAGATACAGACATGGGTTAATTACTTGTTTACATGCTAACATGCTAAATCAGTATGCACATGGTTTTGGTGAATTAAAGTAGCTTTTTGGTTTTGAGCACTTTAGCATTTTTTCAAACCCTAGCAGGGAGTGACCTCACTGTTTGTAAAATAAGTCATCTTGTATAAAATCAGATGGTTAAATAAACCTACACATCAGTTGATCCAATATTTCAAAACCAATGTCTCAAATAGTTTTTCTATACATTTTTCAGTTGAGAATTTTAAGTCATTTGTCGGCATGATGCTTATGCTCTCGTTTAGTGAGATCTTGCCAATAAAGATTGGTATGTTTCAAGTAATAGCTATTTGTTTACATGTTATTAGGGGTGGGATATGGGGGAACAAAAGTTAGAATGATTGAAGATATTATGAGGCTGAATGTAAGTCCAAGCAGGAAGACTGTTGTGTATTTACTCATTTGTTAGTCCATTTAAGATACCACTCACTCATATCTCTTCCTTTCACTCTTCCTGTTTTCCTACTCTGGTGATCAGCTGATTAGGAGGATTTACTAAAATAAGCAATTATCTTATCCCCAATTATCTCCACTGTTAGATAGCTGATATTTGAAGCATATAGAGTTCCATTCCCTAAGTTTTGGCTTTTGCCAGCATGAACACAACAGGAAAGGATGCTTCTTTAAAAAATAAAATAAAAAATAAAATAAAATAATAATTATAATAATAATAATAATAATAATGATACATATATATCTGTATATATATATATATATATATATATATATATATATATATATATATATATATATATATATATATATATATATATATATATATATAGCTATATATATATATATATATATATATATATATATACATATATATATGTATGTGTATATATATATATATATATATATATATATATATATATATATATATATATATATATATATATATATATATATATATATACATATACATATACATATGTATATATATCTATATATATATCTATATAGCTATATATATATATATATGTATATATATATATATATATATATATATATATATATATATATATATATATATATATATATATATATATATATATATATATATATATATATATATATATAAAATATATATAAAGCCTGAATAGCTGAATAATTGTATAGACTGTAGCCCTTGGTGGACACATTAAATTGACTGACATACAGCTGATACCTGTCTTTAAACTGTTATTTTTGTACTCTACATCCTTGCATTTTTGCTTTCACATCCAACTTAAATTTTAAAAACTTTCAAAGACGATTTTCATTTCAGAAAACAGTAATCCCACCTTACAATTGTTATCTTTGATGATTAGATTTAACTATTTTATGTACATATTTTTACGTATTTGGTAAATTGTACCTTTGATATAACAATAAAAAAAAGGATGTGTCAACGGCATCTGGAAAACCCCCTCAGTGTTTCATTATCCCTTGGGCGTCTGACCCCCTTAGTGTTTGTTTCCCCTCAGGGCATCTGACCCCCACTTTGGGAACCAATGAGTTAATGCAGGGTGACCAACCTGTCACCCAAATATGGCCACTTTTGGACACAAAGGTACAAGACTGTGACGGCCAGTATAACCTAAGTAAGATAAACAACAAGCTTCAGAGAATGGGGCATACAAAGAATTTGGTGATGTCACAGTGGCTACTTTCATGTTTTTACAATCGTTCTTAGCAACAGCATGTGGAATTTGAGCAAGGCAGCGCCTAATGCAGCTACAAAAGATGCAATGATGAATGTAAAAGGACAGCAGTTACTAGGGTGTTCACTGAGGGATGGTGGCAAAGGCTCCAGCAAATACCAGTTTTAAAGACAGGGGTGTTTCCTGGCTGATAATTCCAAATCCAACAAAGGCAGGTTAAAATCCAGGTCATCCAGATAGTCTGAAGTAAATAAAGCACTGGAAATGAACAAATGTCCATTTGTCACATGAGTGTCAGTGGGTGAACAATGTGAAATTGGTTCACAGAGTGGAGTGTGGCTAATGTCAAAGGTTTTACATTTCAATCCTTTTCAACAAGCGTACACTGGGCCTAGGTGTCCTCGGAAAATATGTTCTTTACAGTTTCTTGCCCTAAAATACACTCTGAAATACTGAATTTTAGCATGCCTATTAAACCCCTCTGTTTCAGCCCTGCTCAGAACACGCTGCTTTAGTGTAAATCGTCACAAGCTGTGTCTGACCACAACCGTGGATGTAGTTGCTTTTTAGTTATTTGCTCTAATGTGTACTGTGGTCACCCAGACATGTTTTGACAAGCTCCTTACACTAGAGGGCTGAACAAACACCTGGGTCATGCAGTGTCGGCTGTCTGTGGGAACAAGATATCCCCTGATCACATAATTGGGGGGACATTTTCAAATGGACTATTTGAGTACATGTCTTCTGAAAGATGGAGCAACAAATGATGTAAACAGGCAATGAAAAAACATTATTGCATTAAAAAAACATCAATGACCTTTGATGACCTCTCATAATTTTGGATCTTCAGCTTCAGTTCAGCTTCCAGTTAAACATCCAGCTGCTACACTGAGGTTTACTTCCACTTGGTTCAAATTGTTTTATGTAAGTTTTACCTGGCACAGCCAAAACACTTTTTTCAATACAGTGTATTTCAATAAACTGCCATATTGAACTGTTCATACTAGTTGCTTTTTCTTCCATTGTTTACATCTGATTAAAGAGTATTTCAGTTGCAAGGCAGCAGTCATTACACAAAGCTACAGGATTTTCTAATGGCAGATGGCTCCGTTACAGTTTAGATGGAGCATATGACTGGGATTTCAGGCCTACAAAAAAATATGAAGAAAAAAATGTAATCAAAATCAGGTTACAGATATTTTATTAGTAAATGTTTACTGTTTGACTAATTTTCTGTGCCCATTCCCTAAGTAAATTGTCCAAGTGTTAGTTTATTGATTTTCAATAAAGGGGCAGCCACCAATGGACTTCAAAAATACGCTCCAAAAAGCAGTGGGTTACATCATTGAGACAGGAATCATGGTTTATACACTTCATAAGATACACAGCGTGGCTTTCATTGCTGTAGACATTTGTTTTAATAACAGTTAGCTAGGTTTCTGATTGTTCTAAATGTATAGCTGTCTATTAACATGTATTTATTGTGGGGGCCTGGGACTCGTTGATTAAGTTTGCATCCCCCAAGAATGAGCCAATGGGAATCAATTTTAATCAGTACAACCTGAACATGCCATTTCTCACGAGCCAAAAAAGGACGGTTCTTATCCAAAAAAGAAATTGTTCCACTTGGGTGATTCTAGGTGTAAAGTAACCGAAATACAAATCAAGGCAAGTAACCCATTTCCTCAGTGTGTCAGTGTTTGTTCAGGCATCTGTGAAATAAACACTAGAGCAGACGAGATGCAACTCTGATGCAATTAAGGACTTGCATAGTGTAATCATTTTTGACCTATTAATTTAGCGCTAATTGAGTCAGCTCAGAACATTAATTGATTGGAAAAGACAACCTTTCACATCATAACACAAGGACATAAACAAACAAGGTGTGACAGACAGATGGTGATGGGTTACAGAATTACAACCTAATTATCTCGAGCAGTACTTTTTGGTTTTTGCAGAGTGCTTGTTTGTGCATGGCCTTGGTCCAACCTAGCACCTTATGACTCCACCCATAAGAAAACTGCTGTGGAAGCACTGCAGAGGTGAAAAAAGAAACAGACTTATTTATGAGCAGAGGGGGGAGATGAAGACTCAAACACGTTGCAAGTTGTTGTGTGCAGATGGTTGTGTTTTTCCATGAAGAAATCAGATATGCAGGGAAAAACGATGTGCTGCATATGGATTAAGTTTTGTAATAAGGGTTTAAATGAATGTCTTTTTGAAAAAGAAGTTACACATACTACATAAAGTCCTTATAATTGAGACACAAAAAAGGGCTATCAACCACTAATTAGAATTCAGTATGCTTTTCTGCTTTTTCTGCATCAAAGATCTTCAGTAATTCCAATTCTGTTCATATCTAAGAAAAAATATGTTTCAGAAAGTAAACCTCCATATGCCAGTCTGAACACATGATGTGCTGATGTTTTTTTGTTTGTTTGTTTGTTTTGTTTTTTTGGTATTAAAAGGCACATAGCTAACATATTTCCCATTCTAGGACTGCAGTTACAGTCCTGGACATGTTAGCATATATCTGCAAAATTAATCTTGGTGTGTTTTTATATTCTGATATCTTCCAGACAAAAAAAATAAATAAATAAATAAAAGTGACTATTTTTCAAGTAAAATGTTTATTTGGACATGTCAACAATTATCTCAGAAAATAATATACATCAGTTTTTTCTGTGCTGTGCCATCTTTAATAAAACACCCCTGTATAAATGTCCCATTGGCCACCATAGTAAAATTAAATTCTAATGGGTTCAAATGAGGCCATTTTTCACCTTGATGGACTAAGTGTCATTATGTTGATCACACAGAGCACTAAGGGTTATTCTAATAAGTGTTGGTAAGCAACTAGAAAATCTAAATATGCTACTTATTTTTTGTTACTCCTCAAAAATAACTGAAATTACCTCACTCAGAAATAACAAATACCTTTATTTTTAGGTTATGTAATACTTTCCCTATAAAAAAGATCTAAAACAGGTTTCAAATTATGTTACAATGGACAACAACGCTATTTGCATTGTTCACTGGCTAAAACCCAAAATAAAGAAATTACTCATCCTCTATGCTGCGTTTAACTTTTTTGCTCATTGTCATTTATACTGCTTGCAGCTTACACTGGACAAAAGACTAAACATTCAGACTCTAACTGGTAACTTTGATAATGAAAACTTTTTAAGATATTGTGATTTTTTACTTTACCAGTTACTCAAAAAAATAATATTATCACTGTAATACATTGCAAGTTAAAATTTACTGACCATCACCCTTTTTAAAAGATGGAGTTTAAAGTCAATAAGACCGGGGTAAAATGTGAGTTCAGGTTGTGTAATCTATTTAGTAGAAAATAGTATATTTCTGCTCCCTGTAGGGAATCGTGATACTAAAGCGACCACAGCATTGTTATGATGGTTTATCTGATATGTGATGCAGTGCCTGTAAATGCATAACAGCAGCAGTCATGTGATATCTTATGACAGTGGTCTGCTAAATTGTACTGGAGTTTGCTGTAGATTCTTTTTGAACACTATCGCCTGTAGGGTTTGTGTCACTTTTTCAACAGCAGTCCAGGCTGTCCCATATCTGTCACATGAATAAGACCCACACTGACGCACACCCGGGCATAAACAAAAAGAAAACAGCTGCCCTGGTCTTAGATCACAAACTTTGCTGATGACCACAACACATCATCGCTGTGCAAGAGCCGAGCAGACGCAAGAATCAAGACAGATCTGCCGACACACAGTTTAACAGGAGGGAAAGAGGAACTAGCAGAGTTGAGAGGGCTATTTGCATTGGGGATTTTTTTTGAATAAATAAACAACTTAACATGTCTGTGGCCTGAAAAAGTCATCAGCAATCAGTCAGGAGTATGATCAGTGGGGAGATGAGGAGCGTTTACACACTGTCCCCAGAGGCGGCCAGCCCAGCACAGGCATGCATTACCTATTATAATTTTACATTCACATCAGCAGGACTAAATCAAGGCACTCTGTTACAGAGAGAATATGGTGCTCGGTACATAGAAACTGTTTCAATAAGAGAAAGGAAACTCAGCACTGGTCAATTTGCATGTCATCATGATGACTAATTGGTTTCGTGGCACTATTTCACCACCTAATTTCCACCTTTTTTGACTCTCGTATTGGGGGGGTGGCCATTACTTTCAGATATTTAATAGTCAATACATCATGAGAATTCAAACTTATCATGTTTAATCTTATCTTAATTTTCTTTTTACCATTAAGTTTCTGGTTGAAACATAGCTACCAGGCAGGCTATAGCATCTAAATGCTGTTTGCTGACTTCCATCAAGTAACAAAAGAACAAGAAAGCAGATGATTGTTGCTAACACACTGCAGATACAATGAGAAACTGAATTAGCACCTCCTAATTCAAGAATCTATACTCCATAATTGGGTCCTGGATAGCTTAAGCATGGCTGTACACATGGACATTACTGAGCTAAAAGTTAAGTTCGACATAGCTGTGTCATGCCTGCTAGGTTTCCACAAATGTTTCTTTAACTAAGGAGGCATTATGAAAGAGGCAGAGTGGCCGAGAGCTTCATTGTCGATGCACTGACAAGTAAGTATAAGCAAGTTGCTTGATTCTGATTCATGAAACCCAGTAATGCAATCAATACGGAAAATAAAATAAGTGCTTGAACTAATTAAAGGGCACTTCCGTTTTGAGGCAGGCGACAAAAAATATGGCTTTGTTGCTCCAAAAGGAAAGGTTAGTATTTAGGTTTAAATAAATAGTAAGCATTTCTTTAATCTAGGATGGACCATGTTTTTCCAATTCCCTTTGCGATCCCCCATAACTCTGTGCCCCAGAGAGCTTAACTCTTTGTCCCTCCTTATTGACAGCCTTGGATAAGGCCATTCCCAATAGTTTAACTGCTATAGCCAGTGTAAGCCAGCAGACCAGGAAATGTCAGAAAATGGAAGTTGCATACTTTTACGGCTAACATACATGGCAGCAAAAATTAACACAATCAACCCTTTGTCAGCTCTCTGACTGGTCAACTTTGTGGGGGGATTGTGGTGACTCAACTCTTTATCAGATACCAGTAATGGAGTTCTAAGGAGAAAAGGTTGGTAACAACAATGTTGTGCGTGTTTGGTGGATTGGATTTTAAGTTTAAAAATGTGTTCATATCTGTGGTCTCTATCATTTTTACAATCAGATGAGATATAATGTTTGTCTTGAGCATAGCCAGACTAAATGAACATCCAGATCCATGTATCAGTAAATGAGTTAATGGCAGTAACTTTAAATTGATTTGATTTATTGCCAAAGACTTCTTGTGGGGTCTCTGTGTCTGTAAAGAAAAAATCCTCTTATTTCATTGAGACACATTCTCAAGCCCTTAAGATAAATTTGACCCAGGTTCATTTCCATTTTTGAAACCTGGCATAAAATCTAATCTCAAAGGCAGCCCGGGTTCAGGAGCGCCATAATAACCCTAAAGTCAGCAGTCTTCCAAAATTATAAAGCATCGCTCGAGAAACCCCTCGCACTGCTTTCACTTTTGCTTTTTTGGCATCATTAGTGTCGAGTCAAATTAGCGTTGATGTGAGGGTTGGAAATAGATGTGCGGTGAAAAGTGAGCATGCCTGTGGCAAAAGAAAAATTTAGCAGAGTTTTGGATGCAATTTAGTTTTTGTAAACTGGAGACCGCTTTGCAAACAGAAGGAGAATTTAATGGTGAGATCTGTTTTTTACCACTGTTTAACCCTTCTAAAAATGAAGATGGCTTTTTCTCTTGTCCTATTAATCCGAATTTGTGCCACTCATAACCCGGGGGCCCTCATTACCTTTACTCATAACCTCTTTATTTTCTAAATGTGAGTTTACACTTTTAGATTGGCTGAAAATATTCCTTATGCATTCCTTGGCCTTTGAATTCGGAGCCAGACATTCACAGTGAGGGTTAACAATAAACGCCCTAGCATTGTCATGTTTAATTAACCTCCATTCTCTTGTCATATGATGTAAATTGAAGTTGTAGATGCCACAGTAGCAGGGTTCTCCCCCTCCCCCTCCTGTCTCTCCCCGCATCCCCCTCATCTCTCACTTGCCATGCCTCTAGTTACAGTAACAGCATTCCCTCAGACCACATTTCCATATCCATAATTAATTACTCCTGTCTGCGTGCATTTCTTCACCACACATTCCTCTATCTCTCAGTCTAACCTATGTAAATCTACTCCCTCCTGCTCCCCACACTATCCCATCTACCAACACCTGTAAATCCAGATGCATATTAGTGTGCACTGTTTGTGTGCACTCGGCTCTATGCAAATATTTGTACCCGACCCCGAGTTCATGTTTCTGCATTTTAAGGAGGCTGGATTACTACTTGTTAATTGTGATGTTCTGTCTCACTATCATCTTGAGAATTTAAAGAAACATCTGCCAAATTCAATTGTGCTGGGAGGCATGTTTCACCCGTGTTTGTAACCCTGGACCCGGCTCCGGCTTTTATTGGAAGAATATGAAAAACAAGAAGAGAAATATAGAAAAAAAAGCTATCAAATTATTTATTCTCAAAGACGGTGGATATCACAGGCCCTTACAGCAATATTGTGGAGATGTACAACATGAGCTGGAAAAATGAGTCAGGGATCAGAATCTAGCCTTTTATCCGCCTTGTTTCACTAAAGCAGCGGTCACCCAGGGAGAAAGAGAGAAAAAGAGAGAGCTTTCTTGCATGCACTCGCCCTCTCTAACTGAAATTATGCACGCTGCCGTGTTTAGCAGTCATCATCATGGACATTGCCACAAAGAGGAAGTGGATAAACAGAAGCTAAATGTGTTCTCTTGCAGAGCTTTAAAAGTTAAAGGACCGTACTGTTTCCTTTTCTATGCCTTCGATATACTTGTGAGTCAAGACTCTTCCATGCAAAGCAAAAGCCATATAACAAAACCATCCAGGTGGGCTAGGGACTCTTCTGGACTCATATGAAATGAGCACCTACAGTGTACAAGTGTACGATGGTTTGGGAAGTCCTCATTTCAAATTGTTTTTGTAAATAATAGCTCTTCCATTAGTCTGGGCTAATGAGTAAAATTAAACTCCAGATTTTTATCATCCCAAAGTTCAAAATCCAGCACTTGTATCAGTGCCCAAGCATGGGTAACTTGCACTCCTATAAAGGCACCATAAAGGCAGTGATGTATGAGAATTTGGTTATGTGACTCTCTAGTACAGTGGCTTCAAACACCTTTTCCAGCAAAGGCACATCCAAGTAAACCTAAGTCCAAAGACAAAACAGTCTCTTCAACTTAAAATATCTTAATGGTCTATTCAGGTTTAATAAAGGTTTGCAGTAATTATGCCAAAAATATGCAAACATCAATTTAAAACTTGGTAATTAAAACAAACAAACAAACAAACAAACAAAAAACTTCAACACACAACTTGACAGGCCACATTTTTTTTTAATTGGAAAGCTTATAGAAATGAAAAAAAAAAAAAAACTTGCACCACTTTCAGATTCTATGAACTGCAAAAGATGTCCTCTTGATGGCATTTTAGAGATTGGTAAAAGTTACTGAATTTTAGGAAAACTAATGCACCTAAAAAGAGGTAACTATAGCAATAAATGACTGATATCTAAATCCCCATGGCAGGAAGACTTGCCTCAGGGCACACCAGTGGGCCTCTCCACACCATTTGAAAACCACTGTTCTTGCCACCAAAGGCCTCTGAGAGTAACTGTGTGTTTGTTGACAAACAGAATATGATTTTGCCAGGCAGAAAAGGCATTGTGAGAAACCATTTAACTAGTTTGACTGATTCCGGTCAGTATCATTACCTCTGCCAACAAGGTCATGGTTTTGCCAGTGTTGGTCCATCTGTTGATTTGCTGGTTTGTTTAACTGTGAGCAAGATAACTCAAAAAGCTTTCAAAAGTTTTTGATGACGTTTGCAGGGAATGTTGGACATGAAAAACTGATTTGATTTTGGTGGTGATTCAGATTCGGACCCAAGAATCTTTTTAATGGACAATTAAATCTTGCCAAGATAGAGCAGTTTTGCACGTTTTTGTGACTAAGTCAAAAAGCTCTGAACAGATTTTGATGAAATTTTCAGGAAACATTGGTCATGGCACAAGGGAATTCAGCAGCCTTTGGTGGTGATTCAACCCTAAACACAGATTCAGGAATTTCTTTTAATACTTGTTAACTTTGCACCATAGGGTAGTTTGTCCACATTCTGGCTAAAATCTTGGCTAACGATGTCGAAAATACCTTTAACTTTTTCTTATAATGTCTGTCTTGTATCAACTGCCCATTGTTTGCTAACTGTTTGTATGTATAGTGTGTGTATGCATACACAACTGTTATAATGATGTCGCCAGATTGTAGCTAAAAGACCACTTTTGACATGCTAGTTGAGAAAGGCTTAATGGGTATCTGATGAAAAAAATAGCAACTCAAAAAAAGTGTATGCAACTCAAAGCAGATTTAACAAATAGGAAAAATAGCTCAACTTAACGAACAGCAACTTAGCCAGCAATGTGCTGAGTTACAGCCTGTTGTTTCATGAAGCTCCCAGCAATGTGTAAAAGTATCTTTATTATTTATTTTCCGAGCCTCATCTGTCACCATCTCCTTTCTTCTCTTAGCTACCACGAAACACAGTAAAGAGATGGAAAAACAAACTCTTGGACCTGCACATATGATGAACGGATCAGGAGGAGAGCTGGAGTATGAGGAGATTATGCTGGAGAGGGGGAACTCTGGTTTGGGCTTCAGTATCGCAGGAGGAACTGATAATCCTCACATCGGAGGATGGCCGAATCTGAAGAGCTTTCGTTGCATTTTCGCCTCCCGTTTACATGAGAAAGGTGCCTGAATCCACAAACTTTTGAAACCAGGGTCCAGAGTGGAAAGTTTTGACAACGGATTCATTTTGGCTCCATGTAGACAAGATACAAAGCGTTTCAGGTGAAACGCTGACATAACCATATGCGCAGTACTCTTTCACATGAAGGCTGCACGCGCATACCAGGAACAACAACAGCTTCGGTCGTCTACCGAGCAACATGTATGCTGCTTGTTTTGTTATCCAGACAAAACTATCCAGACAGATTTGTTGTCCGGACAAGAAACTCCTGCGTCTTCGTACGTCCACTCGCCATTGTTGTTTGTGAAAAGTTTTTCTTCTTCGTATGTGTGTTGTAACACCATTGTTTCTCTGCAAACCTACATCGCCATCTACTGGACTGGCATGCACACTACAGCGTTTTCAGTCGGTCTTACGTCTCCATGTACGCAGATTGCTTTTGAAAACGCAAAGGAAAAACCTTTCCGTTTCTGGTGAAAATGTTGTGTAAACAGGGCCTAATTGGCTTCCTGTCACTGAGTGTAAACTTGTGCAGTAAAGCAGTACACATATGTCCCTAGATGACTATGGCTCACTTCCAAACTTACATAGTGCTATATGCAGGTGTCATAGGTGTTTTGAAGGGGTAGAAAAGTCACCATTGTCTCTGTTGAAAGTCATCCCACTACAACATCAACTTTGAAACATTTTCTTTCAACAGTGGAAATAAATACATATTGATGCCTCCATACTTGGATGTGCAGACTCTGGAGCAACAAATGATCCCATCATGAAAAAAAATCTTTTTTTCAGGGACATTCCTGGTTAGTTTCACAAGACAATATCAACCTACATTCTGAATGAGTTACAACATAATGGTTTTGTGGTAAAAGAGTAAGAACACTAGTCTGGCTCACAGGCAGTCATATCTGTCGGCCATTAAAAATGTATGGAGCATTACAACAGGAAAAACAAGACTATGAAAACCCTGTACTGTTGAGCAACTTACAGCTTACAACTTACTACACATACATCAAACAAGAATAAAAAAGAATTCCACTTTAGATATCGAAACAATCAGTGTCTTCTCTCCTAAGACACTTACAGAGTAGTAGCTGAGGTACCAGCTCCAGCTTATGACACCATGTCTTTCAGATCAGGCATGTATCTCCCAGCATCAACAGCCCTCCCCCCCTCCATGAGTTCACCTCAGTGAAGTTTATGAGATAGATCTATGTTTATTTTCTAGGCTATAAAAGTCAAATATGTACAGTAATAGGCAAAAAGTACTGTGGTTAACAGTAAAGTAGGAAATAGGAAGTGTAAGAAGAACTGCAACACATCTCCCTGTAAGTGACATTATTCATTGTATAAAACCCCATTTAAACATGCAAGAAAAGTCTTACATCATACAAAAACAAGTATTTTCACCAACATTCTGCAATAAATTTTATCTGTAAACCCTCTGGTATTTACCCTTCAACTGACTGAGAAGCAGGCCAAGTGTAAAGTTAGGGGATTTTCTGGATGTTTTCCCAAAATTTACATGAAAATTCAAGTGTGCAAGGCTCAAATTCTGCAGAAACTTCAGAAAAAAAGCATTTTTTGCAAGTTTGGGGGGGGGGGGGGGGGGGGGGGGGTTAAGTCAAACATGGCTATGACCTTAAACTGTATAAAGCAAATGTGTAACCATACTGTGTTTATCTCGTCTCTACATCTTTTACTTTTAATAACTTACACGTGTGCTACGACAAGGAAAATACGGCTCTTTATTTTCTATTAACCAGACTGTTTTGGCCATACAGATATGTGTATATACATGCTGGTTCGACTAAAAATGTAAGAGCCATCTTTAGTCTAGATCAGGGATGGGCAAGATGTGTTGGTAACATGATGGATAAAAAAACACAAGTGAAAAACATCAAAACATTTAAATATTTCCACAACAATCTGTGGTTATTGAAATATATCTCATTTTTTGCTGGAAATTAGCAATGCAACTGACATGTTGTTTTCTTTCTTTTCTTTTTTAATCTTACATTACTACATATGGTTGTATAGACAAAAAAGGATGTGTGAGTAAAACAAAAACAAAACAAAACAAGCAAACAAGAAAACAATAAATGTTAATGTTATTGTACTAAAAAGTAGCTCTAATTGGCCTGAGTTCTATTTTTTGCTAATTTGATAAAGTTGTACTATTTGCATTTTAATTTAAATTATTTTCGGTAAATTTATTTTTAAGAGAAGCTATATGTGTTCCCTACATTAAATCAAATTCGCAGTTATGTTAAATTATAAGTATCCTGCAGTTCGTGGTGTGGCCCTCCATCTGCATGGATGGCATTAATGTGGCCCTCTCAGCGGCCCATCCCTGCTCTAGATTCTTGTGGCCCAATACATGGCACTAACTCCGGCAGTCTGAAAGTCCTACAAAATGCGTCACAGCCATCACGCAGCCAGTATGTACCCAAAACAAAAAGACCTTTGGGAGAAAAGATGATGCAACACAGTGGAAACAGGCTTTGGTTCAAAGTTTTTTTTTGGAACAAAGTGCAGGAAAAAAATGTGTGTGTATTTCTGTTACAAATAAAAACAGTCTGTGAAACAAATTTCCATTAAAAAACAGTTTTTCTATGCATTTCGTAAAATAAATATTTGTGGGATAAAAATACTGGGTTCTGTTTAAATTCACATCTTATACAGCATCCCAAGATTTTTGGTGTTGGGATTTGTAGGTCTGTTATTCTTTAAGAGAAGATGTATGATAAATTTCCACAGTCTTTACAGTATATCAGCCTTCATTGTATTTCCCTACAGTCTCGACTTCTGTGGGATTTAATGGGAGAAAATTGCTGTTAGAAGGGAGCAAAAATCTGCAGTGATAATCTGTGTGTCTACAACATCCAGCATGATCAAACACAACCCCGCCAGAGATGCTGGTACTAAGCTGTGTTTACCACAACCACCCTCCCTCACACGGGTACATACAGATGGCCCACAATATGTGCATGTTTGGATAGCATATAGATATGTATGGCTGCATTTGAATAAATGCTTGGAGCTATGGAGCCGGGCCCTGTATGCATGCACCCCCCTGTCACTGCTGGCATTCAGCACAAAAGAAAACTAATTAATATGGTAATGTCATGCTACCACATTAACTGATAAAATATGGTGTGCTGTGTTGCTTTGATTTTGCTGATTTGACCTTTGATCTCTAAATAACTAAATGAAGGGAAATGATCAAACATGTGTGTAAAACATGGGGTTTGTGTGACCTTAGGGTGACCACAGGGACCTATCCAACATGTGGCACACTTGTTTGTATCATTATCAGTGTTGAATCTTAAAAAATGCATTAATGAGGCAGATGTTAGAGACTAAAAGCACATTTATTTTACGTTCTACACAAAAAATCATGGTTGTTTTTTATAAGAGCTAAAGCTTGGCTATTGCTGGTTTCCATTTGAGTGATAGTACAGACTGAAATAAGTTATACGTTTATTTGACAGGGCCACAACACAACTGTTGAGCCAGTATTGCTGTGCTAATTTACATCAAGGTATAAATTAAGCAGATATGGAGTCATGACTTTACCAAGTGGTTGCCGGTATAAACAATTAGAAACGTAAACTCATAATGACAAGCTTTATTTGAATTTTTAAATTACATGTTGCCATGCCCTGCAGCAAACCCTGCTTAATTGCCACTTAAACTCTGAATTGGATTTAAAATTTCAAATTAACTTTGTGCTGTTTTGAGTAAAAGACCTAAAAGTAGAAACACAGAACATAAAGTCATTATGAAAATGTTTGCTGAGTTAATGAACATGGCACAAATGTAGGGTTGCTCTGCCATTTGTATCCTGGAGCTGCTTTTGTTGGCCATTAAAACTGTACTTTTTTAACTTGATTTAGTTTAATATGCTTTCTTAGATGTTTAACTTTTTAAACAAAAAAGCCAAATGCTGTCTAACAAACATGCTGGATAAACAAATGTTTTTAACTGAACTCATTGTTTAATACTTTTTTTTGTTTTTAAATAAAAGGTCAACTATGCAATTTGAAATAATTTGCAACTATTGTAATCTCATGACCCTCCAGGCCTCAACCCCTAATTAGGGATACCATTTGGGAACTACTGCTCTATTTCACCTAAAGTCTGACAATTCAGTAAATCAAATTAATAAGTGGCTGTGCGTTGTGGTGGTTGTCAGTGGGCAAATTCAGTCATGAACCAACAGATGTAACATGTACATACATGTCTGTTTTCAAAGTAAAAATAATTATAAGGACTTCTTGATAGTGTCAAAAATCAGGTACTGAAATCACAATTATGAAATATGACTACTCACTGATTTCCTTACACACTCCGCGTGCTTTCTTTGGGTGTTTACCTTTAAATGTGTTAAACATTAAAGAATGGCAATACATAGAAATGTACTCGTAAAAATACAATACCTCAAAATAATGCTAATAATAATAATGGAAAAAGGAAACGATGTAACCATATAATGTGGCATGGCAATCTTTTTAACCTGATTACTCAGTTTTTATAACTGTGGAAGGCAGAATTGTAATTGAGATTAAAAACATGTTCACAGACTACTTAAAAACAAACTGATTGTTTGAATAGATCAATGCTTTTTAGTCACAGACTGAACAGAGGATGATTTTTTTCTGTAATTTATTCATATGACTGACCTTACTGATGTTCAACTTGGTGTAGCTGTTTGTGTGGGCATGCATGGACTTCCTCAGCTCTACAGCTCCTTGCTTGTTGTAAGGCTGATTATAAGGTTGACAAAGCATTTTCAAAATGGTGACCATTATCGTTAGGTTTCAGAAGTCCCCTACAGTCATCAGTGGATGACATTACGGATCAAATACAGTTTATTCTTTAAACATCTGCATACAATCTATAACAAAGTTCAACCATCACGAAACTGAGAACACGTATGCCTTAGCAGGTGCTGGCAAACCATGTCCAGTGATTCATCTTTTGTCAACTCCATTCATCAGTGCCCTTTAAAGCATGAAGAGGTGGGAGCCCCAAGTGAGATGACAGCAAGAACTGACTGCTTGTACAGAGATTAGCATAGATGCTAACAGCTACAGCAGCAGTTTCATCAGGTCTGGACTGCATATCTTTATTAAATGAAAACAAACAACAACACTGAAAGCACTTGACAGACAGGATATTTTAGCTTCATCTCTAACATGTTTTCTATGAATCAACTGCTGAAAACAGTCTTGAGAGCTTTTTCCAATTCCCAAACACTTTCTGTGGGCTGTTGCCCAGATGGACAAGTGAAATGTACTGAACAGTCCTTCTGGTGAATCAGGTTAGTATGATGTACAAAAATCTGGTAAACACAAAGTATTATTCAGCCCTGTCAGTAGCTTCTCTGGGCAGTGTACATGCAAGAATTAACAAAGCATACATCGACGTGCACATGAAGTCTAGGTGCATGCTTTTCAAGCTTTAAAGCTATAAATGATCTTTCATCAGAATAGGCCCCATGTTTAAGTCTCAGCAGCCATAAGCTCCTCCTAGTCCCCCCCATAGTCCCCTCCTCACCACCACTGATGCTCCACTGAGCGGCTTAGAAGATTATTCACCCCAAATCTCTGTTAATCACATCTATGCACACCCCCTGGTGATCCTGTGCCACCAGCACAGATCCTGTATGTTCACAGCGAGCTCCTGTGGGTGGCTGTCACTGACCTGCTCCTTCTAACACCTTCCCAGAATTCCTTTCTACATCTTTCTTCCATCACATAAAACGTCTCAGCAGATTAAAACGCTCCATCTATCTATCAGGAGAAAAAAGGACTGGTGCCACTTCAGAAAATGACATTCATTTTTTATATATGACATTTCCATAGACTGATAGGTATGAAAAAAAAAATCAGTCCAATCTTCCAGTGATGGCCCATCATGGGGTGATCAGTCTCTGCTGGGAGAGCACGTCGCTCCACTGTGTGAACACATACATGCATATTCATGAACTGGCTGCTGGAGGTACACTCTGACACACACACAGGGGGAGGTGTGTGTGCAAACACAATGGCACGTATCATTTTTTTTTCTCTCTTGCACACAGGAAAGGCAGCTCAATCCATCAATATCTGCTCTGTTTCCTCATTTATGGAGCAGTACATGAATCAACAAATGAGAGGGGCTTCTTCCAATATTTCAGGCATTTCTGCTCATTCACTAAAAGAAGTCAATTCCTGAAGAGTTTGACATTGAGTAAAATAAAGACAGACACTGTCACCTTTTTCCAAGCAGTCTCTTCATCTGTGCAGAATCCCAATTTTTTTGAAAAGTCAACTTCATCGGTCTTTCCATGCCCTCGTCCTCACTATCCTTTCAGTCCTTTTTCTACTTATCAGGTATTTTTTTCATTGATAATACAAGATGTGTAATTTTTAGGGATGTATGATATTATCGGTTCGATATCGGTATCACCTGATATTGAAGTTTTTGCAGATATCTACAGCTGATATATCAGCCATACAAATAAGCCATATATCTGCTGGAATATTACACAAATTACACAAATGTAAAATATTGATGCAGCTTCTCATCACTGCATGGATGCATTTAAAAAATCAAGGGTTTAATTTTGGCAAGACTTAAGTGCTGTTTTTCATCTGTTCCTCCAAAAATATACTGTAACACTGAAAGAAACAAGTCTATTTTAGTACAGTCTATTTTGTTAAGTACAGAGCTTGTGCTCTTGACCAGAAATATTGGTATCAGCGATAATGAATTCAAAAGTATCTGCATATTGGATATCAGCAAAAACCCAATATTGTGCATCCCTAGTAATTTTGCAGATATCTGCATTTTTGTATTTATAAATTTTGAAATTCAAAATTTAAACTTCATTTGTTTAGATGTTAATCGTCCAAACAAATGGATGACTAACATCCAAACAAATGGAGTTCAATTGTTTGGATGTTAATCGTCCTATAGTATTCTGCAAGATAATCACACTAAGACCAGGAAGGCCTTAACTTGCCTTATTAAACCAATTACAAAATCAATCATTGTACATATGACTCCCACAACAAAAGAACATGTTCAGTCTAATAAAATTCTGTAGATCCAAAAGCTCCCTTTCTTTTATACTGTATATTCGAAATAGTCATTTTGTAGTCTTCTCTTTTGTTACAGTTTAAGTGGAAGTAATATTGGTAATAATACTAAAAAATATTGCTTATTTGATGCCCTGTGTGAATTAGGGTTTTCCTGTGTGTTTTCCTGTTCTTCCTGTGCCTGCATGTTGTTTCTCAGGGCACTCCGGTTTCCTCCCATGAAGAAAAAAAATGTATTTGTGAGGTTAAATGGTGACTGAGTGTGAGCATGGATTGTTGTTTGTCTTTGTATGTGGGCCTGTGATTGACTGGCAACTGGTTCAGGTTGTTCTCTGCCTCCCACCAAATGTCAGCCGGGATAGGCTTGAGCCCACATGACCCCAAAAGAATAAGAGGTATAGATAATGAATGGAAAGATTGGTATTTGATGGCTGTTTTCTGTTGTGTTCACTTTTTGGACTTAATGGATCAAGTTTGACTTTTCCTATTTTTTATTCTATTTCTTTTAGATAGAGTGACATTCTTTTTATTCTGTTGATTGTTGTTGACATGTCCCTGGCTATGTTAACAATGAATTCACTAGAAAAAACAGTCTTCAACATTGTGTGAGAATGCTCAAATTAATTCATGGAAAGTATTTCATTTTTTTGTTTCCTTCCCACAAAGACATCATTGATGTTATACTAGTACAAAATCTGGCCTATAAAGTGTCAATGTTTTAAAAGTAAGCATTGATTTATTTGTTCATGAAAATGACTGAATTAGGTGAAACTTTGATGAAGTTAAGTAGAAAGTTATTTTAGTGTAGAACTCAAGACATTTTTGTTGTATTGTCTTTGGAGACATAAGGGGCCCTAATTTCCTGGCGCAATGCAGGGTGGCGCAGCCTGGCGCACCCCGCGCAGTGTTAATTTCGTCCAGCGCACCGCCTGTGTGCAGCCAATTTGGCAATTTGGTAGACCAGCTGCGCCAAGATGGGTGTGACAGCGCACCAGTGGGAGGTGTCAAAAGATTCAGCTTGGCGCAGTGACAATTTCGCTCCAAAAAAACACACGGAAGGTGCGCTGAAAGCTCGCCAGCTCCAACCTGGTCTATTCTCGGCGCAAGCAAAGCGCACCCCATGCAGTGGTAATTTGGCTGACAGGCGCACAGTGTGCACACATCACTGAAACCTCACAGGCAGGTATCCAGAGTGTCAGGCACATTTCAATGCAATAAACAATCACAGCAACCACTATTTAATGTAACCGTCTGAACCAGCATATACATTTGTATCTATATTAATTGTCCCGTCACATCTGATGTCAGATCAGAGACATTTGTCATAATGAAAATTCAACCTGATGGCAGCTGGAAGATTGAGATTGAACTAACCAGTTCACATCTCTCAAGCCAACCACAAACAGCCACATCATCCGATACGGAGTATCCGGCTTCTCTCATCTCATGAAACTCAAAAGAAAAGAAAAAAGAGAGAGACACTCGCTGAATAAATGTAAGTCACTTGGTGTCTTAAAGATTTACCTGTGATTGCCCATATTTCTCTGTTTTAATCTTTATTCTTAACGGGATCTAAAACGATGGAGTACATTATTGCAAGGAGGACGAGGAGGAGATATCGGGAGAGAGTATTTCACCAAAGGTTCTGCGATTTGGCGATGACAGATCAGGAATGCATGTGGATCACAAGCATAATGAATGGATTAGCCTGCTGCTGTGCTTAAATGTAATTATCACTTAATTTTGTTCTCCTATTTATGACGCAGGAACAGATAACATCTGTCCCGGGAGGTGGTCAACACGGTGACGCGCATCGTGGCCTCCGATGCGCAGCCCGGTGGCCCCTGCGCTCTCCCAGTTGCTGTAAAAGTGACAGCGGCTCTGACCTTCTTCGCCACTGAGGTGAAATTGTCACTGCACCTCACCCGCGGCGCATTTAAAGGCGAGGAGAGGCGTTCATTTGATTGGTGGAGATTACACTCGGCTGTGTCAAACCCACTCACGCCTTCTCTCCTCCCTCTCTGCCACTGGCGCCAGGGGGAGGGACGGAGGTGTGGGTGCGCCTCGCTGTGCCAGACTGCGATGTGCACGAAACTTTCAAAATGCCCTGGACACACCCCAATGGCGCGGTGTGGTGCAGGCACGGTGCAGGCGCAGTCGCAGGGTGGGTGTGGCGTGCCTGCGCCTGCGCCTGGTCTACGAAATTAAAGCCCTAGGTGTTACATGTGACTTTGCTCTAAGTTGTCAAAGCACAGAAAATGGACATGCATCATGATTCATTTTACAGACTATTATTGACACACCTCAGACTGGGATATAAGTGCTCCATCTTGTTATACATTGGGGAAAAAATTTTTTTGGAGGGGTTTCATTACATTTATATCATGTACCCAAAAAAACATATGCATGATTAAATCTATTAAACAAATCTTTTAAACTTTATATTCTTTAGATTCATGATTACAGCTGAAATTTGTCAAAATATACAGTGGAATGAATGTATATACATTTCAGTTTTATGGTATTTCTGGGACCAGTGTGTAGAGTGTATCTTTTCAAACAATACATGAGAGTTGAAGATCAGATATATCATGCTGAAGAGGATTTAAAAATCACTGCGTTCTTATAAAATCCATTTAACACACAATCCATACTCTTTGGAATTGGGGTTTTTGCTTCATTTTTAGTCACAATCATCTTTTCTACACAATAACACTCTACTCTGTTTCCCCCACCAGCCTTCACTTCTTACACTGCATCTTTCTATTCATGGTTTAAGATACAACTGAATGATTTTGTTTTAATTTAAATCCAATTCTCAAATAAAGCAAAAACAAAATCAAATGTATCGTTTCATTATTTGCACAGAGTGTGTGGAGCTCTAGTTGACAAAATAACTGTAAATACTGACATGGCTAATCTCAGGCCAGCTGTTGGTATTAGGTCCTTTAATCCTGGTCCAGATCGGTGATGTGCTCACACTGGCTCTGGGACAGATGAGCAACAGCCACCCGGCTGCCAAGTGGGCTAAAGGCAGCAGACTGGTCCCACGTTCACTTTTCAGCACAATAAGCTGTATATCCGTCCTGAAGGGCAGCTCAGAGCAGCAGAGTCTTTGTGTGCATCATCCAGCCTTTTGACCAGATTGACTGGTTTAGACGGTAAACTCAGGGGATAATAACTACACACATCGTAATAAGAAAACATCATATACAACTTACAGTCATAACATGCTGTGTTCACAACACAGTAAAGAATACAGAGCATAAACATCTTTTTCTCGGTCACAGAGACAAATGAAAGGGTACTCATATTCATTTTTATTATGCCTGACATGTCAGGTGACAGATTGGTTCAAGATTTCAGAGTGATGTTGTGATGGTTTACTTCTCTTAAGGAAGAGTCCTCTGATTAGTGTAGGGTTTGGTGTCCTACTCGAGGGCACTTTAACAGTCCTCAGGAAGTAGAACAGCCTCCCTACCAGCTACAAGGCAAACATCCAGATCTGGTCCTCTTAGTGTTTTACCTACTACCGACCTCAAAGCTAACCTCGCAGTGCAGCTGGATCAGCTAGATTTATTAATGTATTGAAGCATATTCATTTTGCTAAGCTCCAATCTACAACAACTGCGCGTGGCCCAAAGCGTCACTGCCAGAAGTGTTTCTTCCATAACTTGTCAATATAACAAGAATAGATGTGAGTTGTGCATAGTTAGGGTCATGACCTCTATTCAGGCCCTAACAGTGCTGTTTGTCAGGAGGCTTAGCCGGGACCACCTCTGATTGGCTTCCAAAGCCTCTTTCGGTAAGAAAAAATGCATTCTAATGAAAAAGGGGAGTTTCCCCAAAGAGGAGGCACAGAGGCTTTAACTTTCAGAGGCACAGACAGGAAGAGTATATATATATTCTACCACTGTGTACATACATACATACCAGCAGGCTTATTTTATTATGTCTGTTTTGGCTGAGAAATGGACATGGAACAGAAAAAAAGGGCAAGCCTCCTAATTTGGAGATTTACATCACGGGAGACACACCTGAGACGTGTAGCTTAACTGGCAATCTGAAAGCTCTGACTGATACTCACCAAAATGAAAACATGCACACACTGCTACCATCACGTGAGTAAAATATATCCAGTGTGAAACAAGCCACAGGCTTTGCTGGATACCTCCAGCAGTCTTTGGTGCTTTGGCATGATTTAAAAATAAAAATAAAAAAAAAAGTAAAGGACAAGATGGACTCATGCACCTTGTTTGCACCAGAGTTAAAAGGTTACCTCATAAAACTGACTTAATGTGTAAACAAAGTAAAAACCTCCATCTGGTGATTCTGTTTGCACTGTTTGAGTTTTTAATATCAAATAAACTATTGCTTTGATTCATTAATTTCCTTTTCTTGTCTCTCTTCTTTTCTCACATCTTATTAAGTTAATAGATTGTTTTAGTGACTGACAGACTGAAAGAACACTCTGAGAGCAAAAACAAACAACATACTGTATCATTTGTGACAATTCCATTTGCTCAGATGTTCACTCTCTGAAGCAGGACTGAACCTGTTTGATTTTTTTGTCCCATTTTTCACCTGATTTTTGTCAAATCAAGTCACATTTGTCAAAGCTCTTCATATGCTGTCAATGTGAGTTGTTCGTGACACGCTATCAGTCATCACAGCGAGCCCCCCTCTGATGAAATACAGTACACATCACAGAGATGGTTCTTTTATTTCCTACAGGCGATGTAACAGCCCTCTAAATCCTGGTTAAAATGACTGCTGTGAGAGGCTGACTCTGCAGTATGAAGTGCTCGTCTGCTGACACACTGGAGCCGCTCCGCACTGACTCCACACAGTCTGATCTGCATACCACGCTGTGTGCCAGAACCTATTGTGGTTGGTCAGAAGAACATGAGAGGGAAAAAAAGAGACAACACAACATCTGCGTCACGTACTGGTAAGCAGAGGGGTCAGATGTGTGAGACGTGTAATAAATGACTGACAGATGCGAGAGCAGACATGGATGCCAACACGTATTCTCTAGGTAGGAGGCGTAAGGAGACTGACAATCCTGACTTAATCTGCTGGATAGGAAAAATCAACCAACACTGCCGCAGCATGCAAACAGACTGAACAAACGAAACATATCCTGGAGACTTACACAACCTGTTCGCCTTCACTGACTGTTGGAATTTAACTATTATTCTTTAAAATTACAAAGTGAAATCAAATTCTAAAGCAAAAACAAAACAAAAAAGATTTGTGTTGACCACAAGGTGTCCTGTTTTTCATGTAGAGATATATTATTAAGAAAAATGTGTAAAGAAATTTTATTGTATTTGATGACCTGAAAATTGATTGCATTTCCAAAACTCTAACATAAACAGATTATGTGTCTATATTTCACTAAAACTATATATCATTGCATTTATGTTAGGCCACTTTAACTTAAACAGTCCACAAACTCCTTGTTTCAGAATACCAAACACAGAAAACAGCCTGAATTGTTTTCAATAAGCAACATCTCATAAGAACATTTCATTTCAAGAAGCTCAAATGAATTTTGCTCATCACATTTGGCAGTTATTTTTTAATTATTTCAAGAAATTCAGGACTTCATGTTTTTTATATCCAAGAGTAATATAATAATTTGAGGTTGTTAGGAAATGTATATGCGTTTATTTCAGGTTTTGCTCCGTGACAGTCAAGAGGTAAAAGTAGCAGTTAAAAAGTCCAATTTCAATATTTGTCTCACAAAAGTGGACTTTTAAAAGACAATTTAACATGTTGGTTTGCCTCGTTAATGTCAGACAAACAGGCTTATTCATGAGGCTGAAGATCAATATTCTCTTGCATGTAAAGTCCTACATCAGACAAGACTGAGCGACTGGAGCTTTTCCACTATGTGGTCGCTGCTAAACTCAGGTTGACTTTACTTGGTGGTTTTGGTTTTCCATTAGGAATTGTAACCGTTACCTGGTACAGTTTTTAATGTCCCCTCCAGCAGGCTTCCTAGCAAGCTGAGCTAAGACCAAATGTGATGTGGAGACACTGCTGACCTCTGATTTGTCAGAGTATTAGGTATTGACACGGAAATGAAACTCCTCCAGTTATCGGCTCTGGGATGATGTATGACTCCCTAAACTTTCCTCTACTTAAATAGCATGTTGCTTTATGCATGCAACCAACTTTGGAACAAAATACTTTTCCTAACTGTTACAAAAAGACCCAAAGGGGCTGGCAGCTCTATTGCCTTTGTTTCCTTCTCTGTTGTTGTGAGGATGCTGCAGGGCAGGTTCATGGAGCCAAGCTATGACAGTCCCACCTACCATAAAGAGGTACTGGTACAGTCTGTACTGTAATGGAAAATGGATTGGGTAGTACCCAAACTGTGCAGAGTCAAGTCGATCTGACCAGATACCACAAATGGAAGTGCATCAAATGTGTAAAGTATGTTGTCACATCTGCCATATAACAGCCTTTCAATGTGCCAAAACATATGATGCAAGTCTGCAGACTTTAGTGAAATAATTCCACAAATGTAACAAAGTTTCCACAAGCTACATAGCTGTTGCCTTCTGCAAATGTGATGATTTCCCATATATAGTGTAGTTGTTACATCAGCAGGTATATTTTGTATTTGTTAGAATGTGAAAGAATTGAGTTTTCAGAATTATAACAACTTCCCCACATATGGTTTTGAAAATTATTCTCCTTGTGATTGCTGTTTTTTAGTTTGCTTATTGATTTACAATCATTCGCATCAACTCATTAGAGAATGGCACAGGTGATGTGAAAGTGGGTCAGAAAGTGGTTAAGAGTTGCTCCTGCTCTTCTTCTGTCATTCTCTCTTTCTCTGTCTTAATAGTTAAGAGTAAAGCTTAGTGCAAGGACCCTATTGCAGTGGGTTTCAAGCATTTTTTGCTCGAGGCACATCTAAGATCATACAAAACTCTCAAGGTGCACCATGTTGATGGCAATGAAAATAAGCTTCTCTAAATTGTGCTGCAGTACCTTGCCAGTGTTAAATTTACCAACAACTAACACAATGTGGACATAATTCATATTGCTCTTTAAATATTTACCTCACAAAGAATGTCTTTGAAACTTGGATCTCAAAAATCTATGTCTCTAAAAAAATTATATCAGTTGAGTGACATTAATAGTTGACTGGTGACAAATGTAAAACAAACTAATAAAGGTGATCTTTTGGCATAAGTCCCACACAAAACTAATATTTTCTCTCATGTTTGATCATGAAAACAGAACAGAATTTGTACAAGAGGCCAATTTCTTTTTGCAGTTGAAAATATTCTCTGATTGAGCAGTCGTGTGTGCAAGATGTCAGAATTTAACTATGACAAAACAAATATATATCTTCAACTGATCATTCGTCTTTCAGGTGCTGAGGGCTGATGGCTGTAATATTGCTTTACTAACTGAACTGAGCCAACTCACCAAATCATCATGTATAGAAATGTAAATACAAACATGTGCTTTGTTTTCCTTTATAATTAGTCCCTTTTCACAACTGATCTGCTCCTGGAGCAGTCTTGTCTGGAGATGTAGTGGAAAGCATCCTGTGCTGAGAGTGAAGGATAACATCTGAGGGCATGAGAGGCTTCCCTTTTGACATGGACCATCACACCTGAAATGGTGCATTTATAAGAGGAGCATACTCATATTTTATCTCTATCTTCAAGGATGGAGATCATGCAGTATAAGGTTACATGAACTGGAAAAAAGGAGGTAAATATGGTCTGTAAATACACAGGTAGCTGTAAACATACTTGAAAGTCATTACTGGTAATGCCTGTTTTGGAAACATTAGAAGTGATTGTAAGAGAATTGATTTTACCCACTTTAAAGTACTTTTAAGATGGTTTATGGTGTTTGTCAGCATGGAAAACAAAAAAAAACAAAGGAGCTAGAAAACAAATGAGGAGAAAAGATGGAAAAAAGGAGGAGGTCAATCAATGAAAGTTGGCTTTTCCTACTTAATAACACTATATTCAGCCTGTGATCTCTCCTCTAAAAAAGCCTGCACTTATGATTGTTAAGTTGCTCCAATTACTGGCTGGCAGAGGCTTTAGAGAAAAGGACCATTAACCCCGGCATTGGAAGAAAACAGAAAACAGCCGGGTGTTCTCTCTCCGGGAATGTAATTGATGAGGCACTGTGGAACAACACACCCACTGGAGCGTCCAGTCCCACGGCAAATTATGACTTGGCTTACAGTGCGTGTGGAGTCTACCTGCTCGATGTCTGCTTCATATTTCTGTAGCTGACTGTAGCATAACCTACTGACAGAAGCAGAGATGGTGAATAATGGCTGTATAGTCTGTGTCTAACATTCACTTTCAAAAACAAAACCTTTCTGAACAGGGATATCAGTGCAGCATACGGTCCACATTTTTATCAGTCTTATGCATGAATCAGGTATTACAAAAAATGTATGTGTATTCATGATGTATTATGAGAAATGCACATGTGTTAACCCTGACTTTATACCAAATAAAATTAATGGATAAACGTTTGACTCTATGAGTTATCAAAGGATCTATGATATTAAACTGCCCATATTATATTGTGAGCGTCTCCTCAGCATGGGGTAGAAAATCCATACTCAAAGTGTAAACATTCTAACATAAATTAACAGCTGGACAGCACATTGGGGCACCTGCAGCATCTCGTCTGCCAAAAAACAAACAGGCAAAGAAGACACCTTAGAGGAGAGAATAACAACTAGGAAACATCTGAGGCTAAACACGTGGAAGCACTTTGGGCTCCTGTGTGTGCAGACTATGTGCAAGCACTTGTCAGCCTTTCACCAACTGCAGATAGCAGTGCCTTGTCAAGTGCTCAGCCCAGTGCTGCTGAGTCCCTCTAGGCAGGTGCCCTCACCCGATGTGTGGAAAAAAAAGCCATCACAGACAAGATTGCAAGGTTCATATGCAAGGATATGTGGCCCATTGTTTTGGCCTCAGGAGAAGTAACTATTTAAATGATCTCATGGATATGCTTTGTGTGTGCTGCGGCCAGGGAAAAGTGACAGCCCTGGTCTGCACCTTGATCTGTCTCTGATTCCAGAGTTACTCCATGTTTTTTTTTTCTTTTTTCCAGAGATGCTATTAGATGGTCTTTTAGTTTCAAAGATGGATGAGCCTCTCTGAATGAAAATGATGCCCCGGGACAATGAGAGGGCAGACACTAAATACTGAACTCCACAGTAAGACACAAAACAAGAAAAAACTGACAAACTTTGTGGGAGTATCTGAAAAGAATTAACACTAAATTCACTGTAAATCAGA
Organism: Cetoscarus ocellatus; assembly: GCA_037902135.1. Lineage (NCBI taxonomy): Eukaryota > Metazoa > Chordata > Actinopteri > Labriformes > Labridae > Cetoscarus > Cetoscarus ocellatus. The sequence goes on along the minus strand of JBAMNC010000147.1, from coordinate 1,202,125 downwards.
GCAGAAATTAGAGCAAATGAGAGCACTTAATGATGCTACTTGAAGTTGTAATCACTTACTTTAATTCAGCAGTTCAGCACAGGATTCATGTTCAATTGTGGACCAAGTTTTATTTCATCCTTATTATTTGCTGTGGGGACGACAAAAGAGCCAAAGGGCTGCACGTCCCTGGGCCATAGTTTGGGCACCCCTGTTATAGAAATAATGTCTTGAGTACAGTATAACGGCCCAAAGTGCCCAAAGGCAACAGTTTATATTAATATCGCAGTTTTCTGTGATAGTCATACAATGTAAGGATGAAGAGATGAAAATTTAAAAAGCCTGTGCTACAACTCCACCCTGTGTTCAATGCTAGCTGACAGCTTTTTTCCCTCCACCCTCCACTGAAAACTTTCAATGCTCACCCCTGTCTCATCTGAGTACTTAACCATAATGTCAATGATAACTCACTATGACGAAAACACAGTAGTCAATGCATTTATTAATGTAGATAGTCATAAATGACACACTGTTAATATATGTGTAAGACTGATATTTTATCATACATACATGCATGCATATAAGTTTCTCTGTGCATTTATTCATGTTTGAATCCCTGATAGTTGTTGGACCCTGTCATAAAACTGTATTGAAATATCAAATTATCCTTCACTCCTCTGTCAGGGTAATGATTAACATTTCAGAATGGAGGATTAACATGTGTAAATGTATGTGCATGTCATATTTTCCTAGCAGCACTAATGTATGTAAACACAGCTGCACTCAAAGTGTTTTCAGTAGATATCCTAATCAACACAGCCGCAGAGTCGGCCCTTCAGACTGACACACTTGGTCTAAAGCCAGCAAACATCATGCAGTGCTTTTTGTACTATTTCTCCGACTATATTTGAATTTATTTTGGAGTAAATTCCACAGGGTGAGCCATGTGAAAAGAGGACTATAAAAAGACTTTCAGGGCAGTGTAAACGGGTAAACATTGTCCCCAAACAGCAAGAGGGACCTGGGCTCAAATTGAGTTTGCATGTTTTCCGTGCAGCAGTGTCAGTCTCCTCTGGGTGCTCCACTCCCACTGTTTAGACCATAGACATGCAGGTTAGATGAATTGAAACATCTGAATAGCCAGTAGGTGTGAAGGTGTTTGTCAGGCAATGTGTGTGTACTAGCTCTGCAAAAGAGGGGTGGCCTGACCGAACTGCACTTTCCTCTCAGCATATAAGACATAAGATGGACTCCAACCTTATATTTAACTGCAGGGATAAATTAATAAGAGATAGAGAAAAGGAGGACCATTCAAGATGACGCACAAAATATGAGGGGTGACTTTCTGTTCCAAAAAAATAAAAAATCTTAATATTATTAGATGCCTCTGTGACACTTTCTATGAAATAACTCCTTTTAATGCATTATTATGACATTGCCACACTACAAATTTCTCCATAGAAATTCTACTTTTGCTCCACTTTGGACATGTTTGCCTAGAGTTTGTTTTACAAAGTGTCTCACATTCTGTCCTTTACATTGCAGCAGTTATGCCTGCCTACTACATTATCTGATTGGTCTGTAATGAGTGTGATTGATGGAACAATTGTCCAATCACCTGCTGGATATGCTTTTGAAAGGTTCTGCCCCTTCCCAAACACTTTCTATAGGCTCTTTCCAAGATAAGCTACAGTGATATATATTGAACGGTCTGCTTGCACTTTTGTTGGTATCTCCTTTAAGTGACTATGCTGTCTGGCCTTCCCTGAAGCTCTCAGGCTACTGTTGACGAGTACAACCCCTCTCCTGAAATACCAAACTATCCCTTTAAAACCTCCTTGAGGAAATTTAGATTTATGTTAATCTTTGAAACTTTTATGTACAAAATTATATTTCTAATATTTCATTCTACATTTTGTCCTTTTAAGTATCTCACAATTCTTCTTTAAGTCAATAATTAAAGATTTTTGACATCAAAATGCAAAATGCAAAAAAAAAAGTTTCATCAGGGTGATATTATCCTCTCTGACAGTTAACCCACTGAGGTGGTTTCAGGCATGCATAATAATAAGAAAATAATCAATTGTTATGCTAAAGGTCTTGTTTGCACTTGAAGGTCATATAGAGGCATCAGTATTAATTTCAGTCTGTTAAAAAACCAGCTATAAACTCTGGACTAGCTTATGTGTAAGGTCCATTTAAGTAACTGCTACCTTACATTAATCTTGCGCAGCAGCTGGGTCTGCTTGAATGTCTGCAACCAGTTAGATCCATGTTGCAGATCCTCCCAAAGCGACTTGGAAGAGGTAAGGTGTTACGGGCAAGACAACAACAGGTGACTGTTTATACAGAGATTAGCATAGATGCTAACAGCTTCAGTGACAGTTTTATCATATCTGAATTGCATTTCTTTATCAAATGAAAAACAAACAACAGCAAAAGCATGTCCCAAAAGAAATGGTTTTTGCTCCACTTCCGAAATATTTTACATAATGGCTAATGTCTTATATTTTTCAACTTTGTAGTAGCATCCACCTACTATATTATCTGATTGGCCCGCAATGAATGTTGAACAACAGTGGTCATCAAATCATCTGTCAGATTTGGTTTTGAAATGTTCTGTGCATTTCTCAACACTTCCTATGAGCTGTTCCTCAGATGGACAAAGAAATATATTGAGCGGTCCATCTGGTGTGTCAGGTCAACCTTACATTTAACTTAAAAAAGTATCATTTGAGAGCAAGACTGTGGATGTAGTCCACATGATGCGGAAAGTTGATACAATTTGTGTTTTGTTAGCTTATTTTAGATCAAATTTCCCCATGACATGTTATATCTTTAGTAAAACCTGACAGCCACTTCATTTAATTTGATGGTACATGATAGGGTTGAGTGATATATACTAAAAATCATATCTCAATATTTTTTTTTAGCTCAGTATCTTAACTCAAATCCAGACAAGCCAAATGCCAGATGTCACACAGGCCCTTTTATCAGCAGCTAAATGTGCACATGTTCATGGAAGTGACATGAAAAGAGAGTACAAGTATTTGAAGAAAAAAAAGAATATGTATCATTGCATAAGATGCTTCTAACTTATATATGACAAATGGATAATAAACCCATGTGTAGATTAAATATTTGAAATGGTTTACAAAAATAGTTTGTTTGCTAAATGAGCATTTGGACAGACATATTTTTCTTTTTATGATTTAACACCAAAAAATACAATATTTTCATATCCTGTATCTCATTTGATATCATATATAAGGTGATGCCATTTATCATGACAGAATATAACAGAGTACAGAGCATCCAAAATTGTTTTTTACATAGGCGTTTTTAAAAATAGATTTCAGGTTATTTTCTCTCTAATTTTAGAAAAAATGATACATTGCCCAGCTTTGGTATACAACCTCATGGTTTTTTATTTACTGAGAAGACAGCTAATGACGAAGGGTTGAGGGTTGGAGCTGCTTTGTAGGACACTGTGGGCTCCATATACATGGGGTTCATGCACTATCCACTGAGCTAAACTGATGTAATGTCCCTTTAAAAAGAAAAAAGGCCATGAGGAAATTGAGGAAATGTTATCAGTAAAAGTCAGGGGAGAGCTATTCACTGCTACGCTTTGGTTCAGCAAGATAGATTACTGTGGAGCTTAAAACTTTCCAATATCTGGAATCACATCTCTGGCCCCCTCTGGCTTAATAGACTGAGTCCTATGGGAGGCTTCACTCCCGTGTCACTCTGCTGCACCCCTCCTGGCACCATAAACTCTAAAAATATTACAGTGGAAAGGTGAGGGGACTCACACATTCCCTTCAAGAAATTTCAAAAGGCTATGATTTATCCTGTAAGAGCGAGAATCTCCTTTCAGAGCATGCTTAAGAGCTTGAGGAATCTCATCCACCTCGTCAGCCATTCGGTTTGAGTATTAAACCAAGCCCCCCTTCATAATCTCTGTGCTGAGAGAGAGGGGGCAAAACGTAATCAGCTCAGATAACTGGGCTATCGCAGAGGTGTGAGGAGTCCCTATCTGTCATTTCCCCCATATTTCTTTTAAAGGAGACCCCTTTTTCTGCTTTTAAATTTTCACTTAGCTCATTTGTCTTCATCCTATATGGCAGCTGTCTGAGTTATTGCCAAGCAAACAGGATTTTCTTTGTTTCCTTATCATTTAATTGATCAGCAGGAGGACCTGTAATAATGAATTGTTTCCGAGCAAATTCCTAAATTACAGAGCGTGGCGTGTAGTTACAACTTCATTAGCCAGGGCGTCAGGTTTTATCAGAGTCCATTATATCAGCAGTCTCAAACCGCCAAGCAGAGGACCAGTCCAGAGCAGTGGATCATTTGGTACCAAGACAAAAAGACATCTAAGGTGATTATTAAAGGGACATTCTGGTGTTTTTACAAAAGGGTTGTATGAGGTAATAGTATTTATGTTAGTCACAATGACAGTGAGGATAATCATCTCTGTCCCTGTTTGATGAGCGTAACGATTTAAACTAAGCTAAAGCCTGTAAACTTAACAATATATTGCTGCAGAAGGGGCCAAAAGCTCAGTCAAATTAAGAAAATTAAAAGGGAAAATTGACTGACTAAATCAATATCAGGACAATTGCACACTCTTTTCTAAACATTTTCTGCACCTGTTTGTTTTTCATCTCTAAAATCTCTAAAATTTCAATGTATGGCCAAGCTAGTGCTCATTTTACAGGGGCATATCAGTATGCTGTGGTTAATATACTTTTAACTGACATTTAGTACCTCTTAAAACTTATATTTCAAAAATACAGAAACATTCCTTGAATTTCAGTTCCTTTTGGGACAAACAGGGTCTTTCACATCTGTCTGAGTGTCTTGACTTCCTGGACTTGACAACTAGGCTTCCTGTCTGTGTCACAGCTATGATGGAAATATTAAGGCCTAAGATAAACTTGCTGTTTAGTCTCATTTTTAAATAATCTTTCAGCTTCATCGTACATTCAGCTTCATTCCTTTAATTGTTTTTAGTTAATTTTTCTTCTGTACAACATGTTGGTCTGCTGTGGTTGTTCTTAAAGTGCTTTACAACTAAAATTGGATTGGATACGAAAAGCTGGAAATATATTTGACTTCACGTGACACGTGCTGCACATTGTCTTACCTCTGGATGACACATGAGAGAACTCAGGCTGTATACAACTACCAGCTGTGCTGAATGTAAACGGCAACCTGTGATTTCACGCTCAGGGTGAGAATCTCAATTATTGGCATTATGTTGGACAGTGATATTCCAGTGTTGTTTAAAAAACTACTGCATTTCTTGGCTGAGATTAGCTCTTGGCTCATTAGGGATGAGAATTGAAAACCAATACCACTTGAGAATGGATAACAATTCCCCCAAAGAATCAGTATCATTTGTCTTTTTGCTTATCAGGTCTCTGACCAAATCCTTCCACTTTGTTCTGCATGCTTTTGCAAATCATACTCTCATCAAAAGCAGTCATGATAACAAAAAAATTCAAGAGTCATAGCAAAAAGTGTTCGAAATTGTGGATTTATTTTATGATAAAAAGACACTAACTGCACAGCTTTCATTAAGTGGAGGCATCAGCAGCTTGCGTAAGCATTTATCTTTGTAGCATGGCATTGAATTTCAGGAGTGCCATGTGTTTGATATTACTGCCACCAAAAACTTTAAGTAGGCCTACTTTTTGTACAAAGAATTTAACTGGAATAGATAAGGGGATCATTAAAGATCTATAAGCAGAATTGATAATGAACTTGGTGTCAATAAAATCTTATCAATTCCCATCCCTACGTCCCATAAAGATCTGTTGAATGGCTTCAGGAATAACACTAAACCATGTGTGTTACTTCTCGGGGGGCACCAGTGACCCTGTGGAGTTGGAAGGGTTAATGTGTACACTGATCAAGATAAAGGGTAATATTCATTACAGTTTGACTTCAGAGAAGACCATAATATGGGTCCATTGTGCTGCATGCAACTTTAAGTACATCTTAACAGTGAGCCCTTCTTAGATGGATTATTTATTTGATTATTAGTCCAATATCTTTAGTGAGTGCACTTTAAAACATCATCAAACATAGACAGTGGTGTAGCTGATGAACAGATGCACTCTTAAGGCATGTTCTATAAACATGCTAAAATCAAAACAGCAGATAGATTTTTAGTGAGGGTAATTAAAGCGGTACCCCTGGTAATATCTAGTTATAAAAGGCGTATCTAATAAAAAGACAGTCATGGACACAATTGGCCGGAAGTCAGCAGTTTACAAGGCTACTAAATAAACCCATGCACCGATCCCCTATCCATGTATAGGAAGCAATCTCATGGCTGCCATTGATCCTATGTAACTGTTTACTCTATTTATTATGCATATTATGTTTGCTTGTTTTAATGACCCAAGCCCCCCTCCCTCCCTTAATACCCCCATGATGGCCAGGTCATGAGAATATAGGCTTACATTAAACAGCTCAGTGATTCAAAAACGGTTCCGGGGCCACCTTTATGTTCCTATCTGCAATGGAAACATCAAAATTAAGGGAAATATTTCATATAAATTAACATATTCCTGCATAAGCAATTACAGCTGACTAATTCTACCCCAGACTATTTGAACTGTTACTTCTTTGTTTGAGGAGAGCGTTATGAATTAGTAATAAAGCTGGTGATCCCCTGGCTGCTTAAATAGGTTAGAGGAGAGAATATATAATTATGTATGAGGGGAGATGGGGGTAGTGAGAGATGGTGCTACAGATGAAAAAGCAGATAGCAAGATGTTGAGGGGGTTACAATGCAGAAATAGAGGGAGAGAGAGAGAGAAAGTGTTTATTCTGGATGGGTGGCTGTATAGCTGCAGCCTTGGTGGGTGTGCTGTCGAGCGCTGTATGACTGAGTTGAGCAGCGGCGCAACTCGCTCTTGAAACCATCACCCACAGAGAGTTTCCCCCAACTGTCACATGCCACTGAACCACGGTAAACAACACACACACACACACACACACACACACACAGCACAGCCATTTTCATTAACAGAACCACTGGCACACTCAGCCCAGCTGGTCCCTGAGTCGACACTGGAACTGCACATCTGGTGTCAATGCTCTGTTAGAGGGAGGCCATCTGCTTGGATGGAAGGAAGAAGGGGGGGAGACGGGAGCGCGTTTGGAGACGTGGGAGTCAAAAGAGATCAGGGAGATGGAAAATATAAGGCTTATTGATAGTGTACTATTCAATGTATGCACATAAAAAAGGATGTGTGTGTGGGTATGTGCTGTATGCTCTGCACGCATTAGTCCTCTTCTGATTAAGAGGATTAGACGTCAAAGTCAGGTTTGCTGCATGAGCATTTGTGTCTAATGGCAATGAACAGATAGCATGTTTAATGGCTCCACAAAACATGAATAATGCTCCCTATATGTTGTCCTTTGACATCTACAAGGAACTTATTACATAATACATAAAAACATTAATAATTCTCAAATATCCCAATGAGATGTTGCTGTATATTTAAACTTTGCTGTAATGTTCTATGTTATTCAGTGTTACAGTGCCTACCAGTCTGTTTGTATTAGATCAGTGGCTGTTGAAGGCGAGCCCATATAGGATCCATGTAATGCTCCAATTAACTCTGTTGGACTGCATTTATACTTCACTGGGAAAAATACATGCAGAGCCATGCAGCAGTTGATTGTGCATGGTGACGCTCCATATACAGCTGCAAGCATGGAGCCAATGTGGGGACACACGCCATCATAAAATCATCCAAGTCACCTACTGATGTTCTGGCACGAGCTCAGAATGAAGAATGCAGTTTTTTTTTCATTGGTTTGTGATGGGATGTGCACCACTAGCTTGCTCAGTAGCAGAAGCACTATGAGTAACTTCTACATAACATAATATTTTTGGATCAATTAAAGCTCACAATCCCAGGTATGTTTTCCCAATAAAGTGAAGCAGCCATTCAAAAACACTGTATGTCCAGGTAATGGCTATCTTCATGCGGCTATAAGGCCCTACAGCATGTACTACCAAAATGCACTTTTACCTAGATGTAAACAAGACATTCTGCAATAATGTACTATCACCTGGATATAAAAAGGTCATTTTGCCACAATTTAGCACCACTTTCCAACCAGCCCCACGACTCAAAAAGAAATAAGTGGTATAGATAATAGATGCATGGATGGAACACAATTCCAAGACAAACACTTGTATTATACAAGGTAAAATATCCTTGGGCCTTTAAACATATATTACAAAATATGAAAGGGTAATGCCTTTTTCACACTGGAAGCATTTTGCGCACGTCCATTTCTCGTGGGTGTCAGCTCCAGTGAGTGCCACCACAGTTATTACACCAGGCGCCTGAATGTGCTTTGCCTTCCTACAGCTCTGTCTCTCCATATGCATCACCTCAATAATGAGTATATATTGAACGTTTTGCAAGAACCATAATAAATCTCCCCACAAGAAACCTGTTTCATTGAAAACTGACCTGTGAAATCTGAAGAATCAAAGAACTCTGGCAAACAGAGGAAGCAAACTGAAGCTTAAACTCTGAGAAGCGTAGACAGGAAGAGTAAGTGGACAGTTTCTATCTTTTCTGTGACATATTCTACCACTGTGGGCATGCATGCCAGCTGGATTAAGGTAAATTTGGCTGTCCACGTGTCATTTTCTGTCTGTTTTGGCTGAGAAACACTCATGACTCACGGCTCGCGGAAAAAACAGGTAACCCATCCACTCCTGAGATTTTCAGTGAAGATATCTGAGATGTGCGGGTCACGTGTGCAGTCTGAAAGCCCTGACTAGGCAATGTTTTCACTTAAAAATGACCCTAACCTTGCAAAGCAGCTAAATTTGCCAGATTCCATGTCTGACATCAGGCAGATCTGTCTTACAAACCTCCACGCTGAAAAGATAGTCCCTGGTCAGTAAATAACCTGGCCTATTAGCATCTTTTTAATGGCAAAGAGGAAGTGGAGAAAAGCTTTGCTCAATAATAATAACAACAATAACAATGATAATATATATTTTATTTATAAAGTGCTTTTCTAGACACTCAAAGACACTGTACAGAGGCTTAAAAAACATCATAAAAAATAACACAATAATAAAAACATGATAAAAACAAACATAGAATACATACTGTATAAAAGCAGTCATACATTAAAAGCAATTCTTGGGTTTTGGTGAGGGTTTTGAATGTGGACAGGTTTGGGCAGTTTGGATGTGTGATGGTAGTGCATTCCAGAAGGTTGGGGCTGCAACAGAGAAGTCTCTGTCCCCCCAGGTTCGGTGCTTGGTGTCAGGTGGTAGGAAAAGGAGGTGGGCTTCAGAGGATCGGAGGTCACAGGAGGGGGGGTGTAGTAGCGGAGCAGGCTGGAGAGATAGGACGGGGCCTGATTATGGAGGGCTTAACTTTGCTTAAAGCCAGAAGTGACAGCAAACCTGTGACTGGCCCATGATGAATGTGAGGGACAGAACATTTGTTCAGCCATCCTTCAGTTTTTTCTTGAAAAGCTCTGCCTAAATGGACCTCCTATGGACCTATTTTCACTTAGTCATACTAAATTCCTAGTTTGTAACCACAATGCATTCAGGTGCATCAGCAGAAAACTCCACCACCTCCACTCACTATGGACTCATGATTTCTTGTTAATTTTTCTGACCACAACTTGACCCTAGAGTTTGACCCAGACACTGAGGTCTCGCTTTGCATCAATTTGTGGACAAAAGTCATGAACAAACAGAAGCAGTAATGCACTTAAACTTCACATTCAGGCTCACACACGTGCTTGCAAACACACACATACAAACACACTGCAGACGCTCATATACAGAGTGCCTCCTGTCGCCAGTGGCCGACTGAATCATGCTCTTATTAAACCTTGATCGGAATTCGAGCTCGAGCATTATCCACTTACAGTTATTAATGCTGCAGCTCTCTGGGGAGGACAGAGCAGGCGGGAGGAAGGGGAGGAGGGGGTGGGACACAGCACACATACAGATGCTGCCATGAAAGCTTTATTGGTAGGTGGAATTGTTTACATTGCATGCATGGATGGATGAGGTTTGCATTTCTTCTATAACAGGAAAATTGCTTGGGTGAGGAAACAGACAAAAGCGTATCCACTTTTAAAGAGATACACAAAACACCCAGGAAAAAAGCAATCCCCTTACAGACACTTTATTATCAAACCAATCAGGAAAGTGGTGAGTACCCACAAACTATCACCCTGCACTAGATGCTTGATGAGACATAACAAAATTGCTCCTAAAATCCTAGCCTCAAGGGAGACAAAGAAATTCTCATTTTACTTTCCCAGTGTACTTAAACCTTCAGCTGTTAATTAGAAATCCAAAGACATTCCTTCTCCCAGCAAAGTTAATTAAAAATGTGAACATTTTACCGCTGCTATAAAGGAGTGCAAGCAAGAAATACAGAAGAAAAGGAGTTAGGAGAAAAGGGAGAAAATTTAATGGAGAGCTCATGTTGCATGTACGGTAATGGCGGACAGGAAGACAATTAAAAGATGTAAAGTGGTTGGCTAATTGAAGGTCTATGGAAGCAGACAGAGAGCTATAATAAAACCTGCAGATTAATGCTAAAATCATATATTCAGCCATGTTATGGACCTGAGATGAATTCACAGTTCATCCAGGTATGTGAGATGGGAGCTAAGTGTTTAAAAATAAAAGTAAAATAGAAGCTCATCAAGTGCAGGTGAGAATTCATAACAGCCGATTCATTGTTATGGAACAGAGAACTGAAACAAACACTAACCATACTAACTATCTAATTTAGGCTTTTAATACAAAATGGGCTAGCTTAAACAATTAAAATATAAACAACCATTGCAGTTCGTGCTCATTTGGCCTCCTCAATATTACTGGGTTTTGACAATCCCATCATGACACAAAAAGGTCATCTCCAAGGTCATGACATGTTTACAGTGCAAAAGAAAACAGGACGAGGTTTCCACTTTGAAATCCCGTAATAATTACTGCTCTCTCCTGAAATACTTCAACCATCAAGCAACCTTAATGGCCGGAGGAGGAATAATAAACTTGATGATGTAACCAATGAACCATACAGCTCAAAGTTCAACAAGATGTTTAACATAAATCATGAATACAATTACGTTAGGTATGCACTTTTATCCTTAGTTTTGGTTTGAACAGAAACTTTACAAACTATTTGTCCTCAGTTTTTAACAAGAGCTATTCTTTCATGAAATTAAAATTACAACATAGATTTTAACTGTAGATATACAGCATATCAATGGCCTGAAAAAAACATTTTTGTATGTAGTCTGTTTTTTTCACACCTGATGCAGTTTTAAATTCTACACTCAGGACTTAGAAAACAACTGTGTCATAGACCAACTAAAACACGGTCTAAAGTCTGTAGTCATAGAGTGGTGCAGAAATGAGTCCAAAAACTTGGCAGTGAGTTAGCATTTAGCACTTTCTGTTTCCCAACCCTCAAGAGTAAATGGGATTTAGCGCCTGTTGCTGGGATCCCAACAGCAAGCATTTCTGATTGTTTTTTAATAATCACTTAGTCATACACTATTTCCACAGCCATGGGGACCACATTGATAAGGCAATTCGATTATGTGGAAACCCTCAAACAAAAAGGTCAAAATAAGATGTTTTACATTTGAAATATTTTAGTAGCTTCCAAGTTAAACCACCATGTTGTGTTTCCATATTAGCTTCCTAATAGCTTTTCAGTCTCACAAATTATGTTTAAGCTTTAAAAAATCCTGAACAGTAGGTTTGTGTCTTAAATTTATAACGAAGACCAAAACATGTAAGTTTCATTTTTTTCAATTTGCTACAGAACTTATTATTAGCAATGATCCAAAATACAGTGAAACACCTAACTGACTTTTAGTTGGCTTGCAGTCAAGGGAACCTGCCTGACTTTTGCAGTGGCCTAAAAAAATATGTCCTCCCCGCACCACTATTTTGTGTTCCTGTTACCTTGAGGATGCACTGAAAAAATGCACACACATCCGCAAAATCAAAATACACAAGCATCTTTCTCAGTGCGCTCTCCAGTGTGCATAATACACCCAGAAACATGCACAACATACTCATGATTTAACATTTGAGTGCAGCAAGGATCTCAATTTTTTATTGATATTTTATAAATAATTGCAAGTGCCATCAATAATTGTTAATTCAGGTATTTAAACAGTCTTAAGCTTGCATTATAGAACAAAGCCTAAGAATTATTTGATGTCAAGCAAACCGAGTAATAGACAACGTAAATCTCTCTAAGGATTTTAATAGTTAATTAGGTTGCAATTTTACATGGGATTCAGTATGTCTTTTTTAATTGCTTCTGATGTTGTGGGAATGCTTCGGGGACGCATGACTTTCATTTAAGCACTGACATTTTCATACAGTGTCCTGTTTGAGTTGTGTGTTTAGCACAATAAAAGATGAGAAATTATATGACCCAGAACACAAAACAAACAGTAAACCCACCATTCATATCACAAAAGTGCCTTCTGCCAAACACACAATAATTTCAAGAGAATGTGAGCTGAGACCTTGATTGGTTTGATTCATGTTTAAAAAAAACATATGCAAGATACTATGTTAGTTTACAGAACTGAAAACTGAGGAGAGAGAGACATGAGAATGACCAGCAGGATCTGAATTTATGCTGCCTGCTTTACGGACAATGACATCTGTGCACGTAGGACAAAGACCTAACAATATTCCACCAATGCCACAGGTTCTACACTTCATTTCATTCCACCTTCACAATTTCAAAAGATTTTCACAACCCTATCATGCAACTGCAATGAAAGGTATTATCATTTGACACCCACTGTCAGCTGTAGTTAAATACCAAAAACCTTTTAGGAAAGACTTACTCTTGGACACTTTGGGAAAGGTGGAGAATTTGGTGGGGCTATGGAGAGAGCAAGAACGAATCTTTTATGTTTGCTTCCCACTTACCCATACATAAAAAGTAGTAAAAAGAGAGACCACAGATTCCTGCACTTCTCTTGCCTTCACTCATTTGCAGCTTCAAGATTGTTATTGGTTGTTATTTGTTTATAAAAAAAAAATGCAATAACCAAGGCAAGTGAGAGACTGCCTAAAACAGCCTGGATTGAGTTTCATGACCACCTTATACTGAATAATGTAGTTAGTATAAATCAGCATCCATTACTTTCCACAATCATCAGTTGGGATTTTCTTTTTCTTTGGTTTTGTGTTTTAGATTAATGGCTTGGATTGCAGTCCCTTTTAACTGTATTTGTTGTCTCTAGGGTAATTTGTCTGCAAAGTAAAACAAAAAGTTAAACTGAGTCGAACTAAAACTGTGGCGCCCACACAGTCACTTCTCAATTAGATATGATTGTTGATGTGGGTGTTTAATGTTTTTCAGGATTAATTACCTTTCAAAAATGGGCTGTAATGTTTACAAAAGGTCGTCAGCGTCATCACAATAACAAATATAGCCAGGTACAAGTCCCCCCATAACAGTGAACCACATTTTCAGTGGATAAGAAGACATTAAAAGGGGCCTTCCTCATCTAAAAATCCTAAAAGGAGCTGAGTCTCAGCCGAGTTAAGGAGTCAGCAGAATGTGCCTGATAAGCTCAGGTTCAAGAACATGGACTGTGAAAACTTCCCTATAATGTGTTTAATGTACTAACTGAATAATTCATCAGTTTTACACTTTACTGATTCTCATGAAGGGTCACAGAGAGTTTCCTTAAACTGAAAGGGGCTGGTCCTGATGATAACATGACTAAAACCACAAAAAATAGCCTAAAAGAACTTCCAATCCTCAAAATTAACAGCATGTGGGGTTTACTTACAGGGTGTTCAAAATGGCAGCAGCTTTTACAACTAGGTTTGTTGTCACGAGGGGAAGGCTGATGGTAGGAGACACCACTACCATCAGACAGTTCATGTTTTAATCAATTTGAACAAGTTTTAAGATGTTTCTAGATATTCCCATACACCCTACTATATCTTTGACTTTATTTTTCACGTACATTTGATTTGATTCCTCAGTAAACATTGTCTCAGTGAAAGAAAAAGTTAATTTGGCTAGAACTAGGACAGTAACCAAGGTGGGTGGGACATGGGAAAGGAGAAATAAGTCAACTGATGTCATAACCTTCGCGTTTCATAATCCTCAAAAAGGTAATCAAACATGATTTTGGTTGATTATTTGTCCCCTTTATTATTATCAATTTGTATTGTATAAAAATTGTGCCGAGATCCCCCTTCCCCTGGAAGAAAGCTGCCAGATTCTCAGTGGAGCAAGGGTGAGAAATTGGTCTTCTTTGGGTGTTATCTTCACCGTCTTTCTTTGACTTCATCAGTCTCACGAAACTTGGTCCTTAAGTTTGGAAATGGTACCAGGGCTGACACCAAATAATGCTGCCACTCTGCATAACGGAACACCAGCTCTAGGTTGCAGGGGATTGTTTCACGTTTACGAGGGACACTACTCATATGTTTGGCTTTGTTCCTCATTCCACAAATGTACAATTGTTATAAGTCATACTTTGTTGTAAAGGTCACCAATCAAGCTTTCCAACGCTATAAAATACAGTAGCAATTGGTATAACTAGAAGAAAGAGAAAAAAGGAACCAAAATAATGTTTTCAAAGGTTCTTGAGGAGTGAAGTTGAACTATTAGGGGTCTCGGGGTATGTATTGGCAAAGACAATACACACTGCAATACATAGGCAACAATACAATGTATAATGATGTATTGTGATACTTTGAACAGGGTGACACATCATGATTTTTTTCACTAATTTTTTTTAAAAATTATTTTAAATAGCACTTAGAACCCGCAGTATTGTATACATGTAAAAACAATGTTATTATATAAAGCATAGCCCCTGCTAAATGAATAAACTGTTCTGTGTGTCTCAGTGACAGAAATGAAAGCAACATATGTGACAGAGAGAGTAGCCCAGAGGCTGCATTAAAATACGAACATATCTATAAATAACTGAATAATAAAATACAGCAATTTTACACTATAGGACAGCATGGAGGCTCAGCAGATAGTGTATGTTCCTCACAGCAGGAAGGTTCCTGGTTTGGACCCTGTGATGGTTAAGGCCTCTCTGTATGGAGTTTGTATGTGTATGCGTGGGTTCTCTCTGGACACTCTGGCTTCCTGCCACTGACCAAAATGTCATGCTTCTTAAATGGTAACTCTGTATTGTCTGTAGGTGTGGCTGAGTGTGTGAATGGTTGTCTGTCTCTTTTTGTGTCAGTGATTCGACCAGTAACCAGTCCACGATGTGGATGGATATTAGGTCTGGGCGATATTACCTAATCTCAGTATCACGATTAATTGGAGCTCTTACCTAGATTACGATTAATGAACGATTATTTTATGCTATGCTGGAACAAATTAGTGGTGTTACTGACTGTCGTCAAAACGGTCTTCCTGTAGTATTTACACTTAACTTCTTTCTGCTTGATGTCCTTTGCACAGAATCCAAAATGTGCCCAAACAACGGAGATGGCATTTTTCTTGGCTACAAGGTCCTATGATAGATTGCCGCTTGCCTCCTCCATGTTGGCAGCATGTCCTTCGCTCTTGGCGAAAGTGAACGCAGACTGTATGGAGAGGGCGCAGTCACGTGACTTACACAGGGAAAATAATCAAAATAATTGACATGAGTAAAGTACCTTCGATTAGAGGGTCTAAATGTCGGTTTTGATTATTTTTCGATTAATTTCCCAGCCCTAATGGATATTACTCAGAAAATACTGATACAGAATTGCAACCTAAAACATCGCGATACACTGGAGTATCAATATTTTCTGACACCCATTGTTAGGTTTCCGCATTTGTGAGGAAAGCAAACTGACTGTGCCAATAACACCTGATCTGCGCCTGTAGTTTGCTCTTTCTTCCCCTCCTGCATCACCACATTTAAGCTTTGTGCTCTCAGCAGTTTGAACTACCCTCTAATCCGTAATAGTCCTTCCAAGAGTTACAACACCTGTAGGCACACCCGCCAAGCTGCATGAATTTTCCTCCCCAGGATGATATGATACCAGCAAGGCCACACTGTCTGGACAACACAGTGATACACAGCGAGCAGTGGCTGTTGAACACCAGCCAGACCAGCCTGATGAGGGCGGGGGGCTGGAGGGGGGAACACATGCTGGGAAAGGGGAAGCGACAACTGTGGCTGGATGTGGCTTTGATGAGGAGGCATGAGAAGAGGGGAGGCTCAGTCTTGGAGGGAAGCAGGTGTGTGAGGAGGTGATAAGGATGCTGTGGCAGGCTGTACACACAAACACGCACTCACACATGTACATGCATGCAAACAAATAAACATACTCCTGCAAATACCCACTTTCTGAAGCCTTCATTCCAACTTCAACACTAAATTTAAATGGCACCCCTTCAAAAAACTGAGCTAGCAGGTCCTAAGTATTTTCAGCCACCCTCACATCACAGGGAAAGAATTATAGTGCAAGAAAAGAGGAATTAAAGAGCAGGATGGAGATGATGAGAGAGGGAAAACGGGGGAGAGAGGTTGATTTAAGGAGCTAATATTGCTGTAAACACTTCCTCGCAGCAATAGTGAAGTAAGCGTTAGTATAAGTGTTTCTGCTCGCACACATATACCACATGCGTATACATTTATGTGCGTGAGTTAAAGCGTCCCTCGGGAGTGCTTTGTGGCGCACGGAACAGAGAAAAGTAATTTATGGATTGGATATTTTTTTGGCTGGCTTATTTCAGAATCCATTAAGATTAATTAAGTGTTGCTAAATGTGGTGCTATAGAGTTCAGATTCCGCAGATGCATTCTAATCATTAGCTCGCAGTTTATTCAGCCTGCTTAACAGCTGCTAATAGCCTGAGTGAAGCCGGACCAGAGTGTTCTAATGGGGAACAGTGAGTAAGACTGTTGGACTGGCTGATGGTGAATAAGTGATTTAGAGGGACATCTATTGCAGCATTAATGTACACATACACTGCAGCATGAATGTAAATCTATATCCTGCATTAACATACTAGCTATACATGAACACAGCTCTACGGTGATACAGGATATACATACACTAAGTGGCCGCTTTATTAGGTGTGCCCTGCTAGTACCAAGCTGGACCGTTTCTGCCTTCAAAACTGACATCATTTTCTGTGTCATACAGTCAACAAGGTGCTGGAACATTCCTCTAAGATTTTGTCCATATTGACATGGTAATATCATGCTGCTGCTGAAGATTTGTCAGCTGCACATCCATGATGCAACTCTGTTATTCCAACAAATTTTAAATGTGCTCTATTGGCTTGAGACATGGTGACTGTCAAGTGAATAATCCCACTGGAAGATGGGTACCTTGTGTTGATAAACTGATGGACATGGTCAGCAGAATTCATCAGGGAGATGGCAGCATTTAAGCATTGCCAGTAAAATGTGCCCCATTCCAGATGGAGTGTGATTATCCCAGTTTCTGAAATACTCTGACCGGCCTGCCTAGCACCAACAGTCATGCCACATTAAAAGTAATGTCAATCGACTTTCTTAACAACTCTGATACTAGGTCTAAACTGTAACAGGTAAACTTGTCTGTATCTAAATACCTAAATGCATTAAGTTGCTGTCATGTGATTGGTTGATAAGCAGTTTACCCTGGTAAGCAGTTGAACAGGTGTGCCTAATAAAGGCCACTGAGGGCACTCTGGCTCTGACCAATCTTAGGGTTCTTTCACACCTAACAGGTTTGGTCTTTCACTTTTTCTGAAAGTTTGGTTCATTTGGGGTTAGATTAGAGATGTATACAACAATCTGAGAGGGTTGTTTGGAAGCTCACACAAACTCCAGTGATGACCAAAGAACCAAACACTTGGCTCTGAAAACAGGGGTCTCGGTCCGCTTCTAAGCAGCCAGAGTTCGGAAAGCAAACAAAACCAACAAGGACCAAATGAGGCAAGAAAACTAAAAAGCAGTGAATTGTGGGTTGAATCTGGCTGAATAAAACAACAACAAGCAAGCTAGCATAGTGTTCAATGACATCAAGCTGAGAGCAGCTAATGTTAGCATTGCAAGTCCTGCTAGCCTCTGGTCCTCTAAACAGGCTAATGTTTACAAATCCTTGTGGATATGTTGACACATCACTTCAATTAATATGCAAGTGCCATCTAATAGCCTTAAAGCAAAGTTGTCTTTACTTTATGGCATAGAACACTTCCAAAGAGCTTTGGGCTAAACATTACTAATCAAATCCAGTTGTGTATTTCCAACCAGATGGCTGAAACAAGAACTGCAGCTACCATCCCAGCTAGAGGCAGGAGTAGGGCTGGGAAATTAATCGAAAAATAATCAAAACCGACATTTAGACCCTCTAATCGAAATAATTTTACTCATGTCAATTATTTTGACTATTTTCCCTGTGTAAGTCACGTGACTGCCCTCTCTATACAGTCTGCGTTCACTTTCGCCAAGAGCAAAGGACACGCTGCCAACATGGAGGAGACAAGCGACAATCTATCATAGGACCTTGTAGTAGGGGTGTCCCGATCCGATATTGATATCGGATATCGGTCCGATATCAGCAAAAAAACAAATATCAGATTATATCGGCCTGCATCTGAAATCCCCGAAATTAGCTCTCCGATACAAGCTGTAAATTCTTATTTATTTTTTATTTATTTAATTCAGTTGTAGAATATGCTTATGTCTAAGTTAAACAAAGTGATTATTTTGCAATTTAAAAATATATGTTTTTTGTTTTTATTGGATTTATCGAGGTTACTTTTCAAGGTCTTCTAATTTATTTTTAATTTATTTTATTTAATTGTAGTATATTCTAATGTTCAAGGTAAAATTTCATTCAACCCATTGGTTAATAACAAATGGGTCAGTTTTTCTCATACCTACTATTGCTGACTATTGTTCTCTGTTTGAGTAATCTCACTTGATCAAGCCTTTTCTTACAGTCTATACTACAAAATAAGTAATAAATGTATGTATGATTCCTGCTGATATCGTATCGTATTGATATCGGCAAATAGTCAAGGCTGCAATATTGGTATCGTATCGGAGGTGAAAAAGTTGTATCGGGACACGTCTACCTATTAGCCAAGAAAAATGCCATCTCCGTTGTTTGGGCACATTTTGGATTCTGTGCAAAGGACATCGAGCAGAAAGAAGTTAAGTGTAAATACTGCAGGAAGACCGTTTTGAGGACAGTCACTAACACCACTAATTTGTTCCAGCATAGCATAAAATAATCGTTCATTAATCGTAATCAAGGTAAGAGCTCCAATTAATCCTGATACTGAGATTAGGTAATATCGCCGAGACCTAGTCAAGAGGCTATATAATGCATCATTTGACAGGTTGTGGTCCGTCTGACAAAGAGCAGCCTGTATAATGTGCCAACAGTTTTTTAGTTATTCTTATTATTAATTGTTAGTTATTATTCTTCCTCTTTATTATTTATTATTATCAGTAGTAGTAGTAGTAGTAGTAGTAGTATTACCATTTTAATTCAACTGATCACTGGACATGACATTCATTTTTTTCTTATCAGCTCCAACTTAAACAATACTTTCTTATCAATACATCTTAAAATCTGAATGTATTTCCCAGCCCTAATAGGCACCTGTCCATGTTTGTTAATCAAAGGCAGGGAGATGCAGGCTGAGACTGAAAGGAAGCAATTAGACACTCAGTCATCAAATATTTGCAGTCTTTGGCAGGAAGACTGCATTAAAGAGTGGGGGAATGAGACACAGCCATGCATGCTCAGCCTACTTCATATCCACTGTTATTTTAGATCAACTTTGCACAAGCAATTAGCGCCAATCAGGGATTAATTGAGCTCACACAGAAGGAGAAGACTGGTTTTGGGATTGTTCTGCTGCTGCTACTGCTGCTGCATTCGTCCTAACTCCAATTAAAACATCATCGAGTTGATTGCCTTTCTGAGTAGAGTGAAGGCGTGTGCATTTTTCATATACATGTGTATATTTGTAAGGGTGGTTTTGTGGTTTGAGTGTCTGTTATCATCCAGCAGTACCATGGAAACTGAACTGCTTCAGAGCAGCAAGTAGGTGGACCTTGAGTGGCAAATGCTTTGACAGCAGCAAGGTCAAGGATTTTTACAGTGTTATATTTGCAGCTCTGCACAGAGGTTTGGTTTCTGTTGCTCATTTGTTTATATGTGTGAAAGGTTTTTGTGAAATGCTGACAAATTAGCTCTCAAGTGCAGCTGGAGGAAGAGTTTTAAGATACAACAACACTAATTTACAATCTACATCTCTGGCCATTATTAACCCTTTAAAACACCAATTATATTTTATTTTATGGCAATTTAAGAGCTCTTCACTCCTAGTTAGAGTGTTTCATTCCTGAAAGTACAATAATAAACAGAAGAATGACTGAAAGAAAGATGAATTCAACACGAATATTAAACACAAAGAAATGCACCGGGGGAAAGTCAGAAAGTGATTTGCACTTGCACTTGGAAAATAAAGAGTCACCAATAAAATGAGCATAGTTTTGTAACCTGATACACCAGATAGACAGTTAAATATCTACTATACAGAATACACTTCACTGGTCAATCGGACAACAGCCCATAAAAGCGTCTGAGGAGGGCAGAAACTCTAAAAAAAATCAGCAGGTGATTGGATGATTATTCAGTCAATCACATTCATTACCGGCCAATCAAACGTTGTAAAGGTGGGTGCTACGGCTGTGATGTTCAGTACAAAATGTAGGCAAATTTGTACAACAAAGTAGTGCCAAAACACGTTGCAAGTCGAGCAACAAAATCATTCCTATAAAGAAATACTTTCAGTGTTTTTCATTAAGTAAAAAGAGAAGATGCTTCTGTCTGTAGTCCCACTTGTAGCTCCTCCCTCTTACTGCTTTAGCGGCTGCTCCTTGGGCTGAGCCTCTGCAGACTGAGTTCAATCATTTTGGCTTGGAGCTTTGTAAGATGGATCCGTTTGTTTACAGACAACTAATCAGATAGTGCTATTGGTCACCTTCCATTTTGGTGAGTGGGTTTAACATTTTAACCAGTTATAAGTAAAAAAAAATATCATGTTATCAGGAGTATACAATATTTGTTCAGTCAATAATGGAGTTTTTTTTTTTTTTTTTTTTTTCTTCATTTCCTGAGAAGTAGCAGTTTTGGAGATAAGGGATTTGTGCCAGACAGTCACGAAATTCTCGTTGTAATCCAGGCTGTCAACATGTTTATTTTGACTGTGAAAATCAGCATTTTTACTAAAGACTGTGAAAGAATTGGTCAAAGCCACTGAGCCTTATGAATGCTGCTAATGCATTCTAATGGATGCTGCCATACTGCACGTCATCTCAACCCAACTTTAGCTCAACTTCATCACAGACAGCGAGGCTGTGTTTAGGCAGACCTAAGGCCTTCTGACCAATAGTGACTCTGCATTTCCAAAACTGGAAATCATCAATAACCTCCCTCATCCCACTCACAGTGAGAGCACATAGATGCAATACATATTTAGACTGAAGCAGTAAAAACTGTCTTTGCCTTGCATACAATCATTAAGGTGTCAGGTTACTGCAGCCAGCTCCAAGTGGACACTCGGGGTACTACAGCATTTGGCACTTCCACATGGGCCCAAATTTACACCCCTGGAGATTGCTGCCTGATTTTTAGACAGAATGAAGTCTGGTGCTTCTGTACCAAGCCTAATGAGGACACTGTTTTGCAATGGCTTCAATTTTTCAATGGCAGAGGTTAGCCACAAAAACTGATTAATGGAACAATTTCATGAGTTAATAAATCTGTATCTAGATTGCAAATATGTCCTGAAGTTTAGATATAAAGAACACTGACAAACGCTGACCCTTTAATTATCACATGTGATTCAAGCAAACACTCATGCAGTTCAGTGTGTCACAGTAACTTACAAGAAATGTTGAAGATTGTTCTACAAATACTTTAGATTCATACAAGAATTCCCTAGTAAAGGTTTGATGGTTCAGGCCTCACAGGACAAAAGAGTGTGATTGCAGTCATGTGCTGCAAAGATTTATTTTAGTAGGTTAAAGTTAAGATAACAAACACTTGCATCAAATTTGCCTCAGGCTTAATGTGCTTGCAGTATTCTGAATTAAAGACTGCTTCAGTGTACTGTATAAATCTGAGAAATGCAACTGTGCTCTAACAAATGGTAAAAACAGGTCACATTTGATGACATAAATTATCTTAATAATCCTCTCTTGAGCATGAAAGATAATGAATTTATACATGCTTACTCACAAGTTAAACTTAATTTGTCAAGAATTATTGTTGAATTATACACATCTCATCCTTCTGAGGGCATGCTAGATTATAAATGAATCCAAATTTAGAAGAGAACTGAATATTTACAAATGTTCCTTTTTTTTCCTGAAGTGTGGCACGTGGCACTCAAGTAGGTACAATCTTGTAATAAAAAACATCTAATTCTGTAAATACTTAATGGAAACGGGAACTAATTCGATAAAATATGCAAAACAGACAAGGAAAATGTTCATATTTGATGTTGCAAAAAATCCTCTGTGCATGAGTGCACAAGAAAAGGCTCGCGTTGTAGTGGAGCTTTGAAAGAAAGTGGTCAGCTGAGGCAATCTGAGTTGAGCTGGCAGTTAAGAAATGGTTTCTTTACAAGTGCACCCAGACAAACTTGTTCCCTGAATTGCAAATGGGTGACACTGTCTGCACCACTTAGGCATGCTTTCTGTTGGGTTTTTAGGCCTTTTTTACACCAAGCATCTAAGATCATCAAGTGGTTTTAATTATGTTTTGATGTTTTATGTTTTCAGTCATTTCTCTTGATAGTAGAGCTCTGTATTGTTATATTTATGTACTTGGTGCTTTGCTTTTCATACAGGCGCAATTAGGGAACAGGTTTGTGAACAAAGGACTCATAATTTGTACTTTTGGTTGAGTCTTGAATAAAGAGGTGGATGGACATTACATTAATCAAAGAAAATTGGTGGATTTTACTTAATTACTAATGTATGTACAGTAAAATGCACTTGTACGAAAATGTGATTAACAGACCAGACTCATACTTGATATATAAGCCTGTTTTAAATACATCCTGCTGCATCATGACCATTCTTGTTAATACACCTGCATATCAAATATCACTGAGGGATACCTCATAATATTTGACATAAATCCTACCTTTGACATGACAATAAGGCAATCACAGAGTTGAAGGTTGGATCTGTACATAGGGTGCTCAATCCCTCTTGGGGGATTGAGCACTATTTGAGAAACACTATTTGAGAAACACTGTCTGAATGTCAGAGTATGTGCATGGTGGCATGGTTAACAAATGCAGAGGATATGGCAGCCAGTCTTTACATGCATAATTGAAAATAAGTACAATTTGGGTGTTGGAGAGATGAAATAAAGTGATGAAAGCATGCACTCATGACTTCTCATCAAACGACTAGTAACATTTAAAAAGTGAAAAAAGAAAGTCAAGATTTAGTTAACACAAAACCTATAAAGGGATCAGATGTCTCAATTTGAAACTAGAAGTGCTCTGTAACCACAAAAACCTCCACTAACACACCCAGAAGCCCGAGTTATTAGTGAAAATTTGGAAAATGCCATTGCAAATGATAATGAATGACTAGAAAAGCACTCGGAGAGCACAGATCTCCGTCAAGCAGCTCAGTTACGGCAGTGGCTTTTCCACAACCCCTGTAAGAGATACTATTCTGGATCACTACGTGCTCCGATTGGACGGCCGAGTCTCCGCTCATGTCTGTCCAAGAACTCCTCTGCTGGCATTGCAAGGGAAGCTGGAAAATGTAGTGACATAGGCTTGAAAAATGTTGACGTCAAATAAACTGCAATTCCCATATTGATGTAAATGGGGCAAAACCCTCACAGCAGCCGAGGAAAAACAATGGGATTTGCCGTTATAAACTTCAATGTTTTTTTATGACGTCAACCTGGATGGGAGCCCAATGAAATTTACCTTGATGATAGAGTTATATTATATATATTATCCTGTAAATTTTAAAGCAAATCCATCAAGTGATGTTAGAGATATGATTTTTTAAAGTGCGGCCCAAAGTTACGTTATGGGATTTTTAGGAAATTTTGGGAATTTTTTGCATCCAGACAAATACACAGATCACCACCAAAATGTAATGACGTCTTCCTTGCACCAAACCACACCTCTGGTATTATTTGCATGTAAATTCATCCAGTAGTTTTTGCGTAATCTTGCTAAAAGAAAACAAACAAACACACCCTGGCGAAAACACAACCTCCTTGGCGGAGGTAGTAAAAATATAATCCTGGACCTAACCAAGTAAGTCAGAATTACAAAACCAGTGACCAGCTAGCACTTGTGCTAACTGCCAGTGTGCCGACTTTATTAACAATACAGGCCATGAAAAGTGTTAAATATGAGCTGAACTTAGCGAATACTCAAAGATCTCCATTGGCTTTCTCCTCTTCCTGGTTGAGTCTCTGACCACTAAAATAACCACGTGGAGGAGCTCTGAGGCCAACTTGCAGCAATGTTTACTTCCTCCTCTGTATGTGAAGTCATCCTCATCACTGTTAACTCTCAATCTGATTGACTGTCGTGCCACATCCTCAGGGGAATTTGTAACAGAAGTTGAATATTTTTTACTAATGGGGAAGGACAAAAGAGGTGAAATTTGTAGCGTGAACAATGTGAATTTCATGTCTTCCAATTTACTTTCAATGCATTTCTGTCAAGAGTCAAACTGAGATTCACATTTGGTGTGCTTAGCAGGTTATCTTCTGACAGTGTTATAGTGATGGTTAGCTTTCTAGAGCTTCCTGGTGCAGCCAACATTAAAAAACTTCTCTGATTCTGAGAATTACTCATGATTGCCTTCAAAACTATTGCTTTAGAAGCAAATTGATGACTTTCTGAAAATTTACAGTCCGAGCAGGGACGTAGATACTGTTTATGCTGCGACTGTTCAGATTTAAGTATGTCACTGTAAGATAGTCAATCAGGCCGTTACGAGTGGATCAATTAAATCACACAAGCTGCTAAGTCTGATGGTGATTAAAACCTCCATTACTGAAATGTCTCTGTGTACATTAATAATGATCAAAAAATTGATGGATTGTGACCATCAAACCTGTTCAAAGTGAACAATTTATTCTGTTCATGTTTTTCTGTTCCCCACAACTGTTGGAAGGTTGTTGTTGTTAAGAATCAAGTTGTTTCAGTGTTTTTGCTCCTTTTGTTGGTCTGGTCACAGCTAATATGTCCTCCTCTATAATGAAATGGACTGCACTTAGCAAATAAAAACATCATATGCTTGACACTACAGAGACAATGTTGCCCTTAACTGACCAGTAATAATGATATTAGCACTATAAAAACTTTTTAATTTGACAGACTTTGATTAGCTAATGCATTAGTGGGATTGCACACTTATCTAGATTAAGTTTCCTCTATAATGTCATTGAAGTGAGCAGAAGATTCCTCCTCTACAGTTTTATGTGGAACAAAGTGGTGGCCTGATTCCAAATTGGGGCAATAGTTTTAAAAGTGCAGTCTTGGTCAATTTTATTCCAAGATGTTTCCATCAGGGATTGATGCCTCAAACTTAAATCTATTTCCCTACATGAAAGCAGGCAGTGAGTTTAAATGACTTTGACAATAGGAAAGAAGACAAAAGTTAGAAGAGAACCTTTCGTGATCCAAGCCTCATTTAGGATACATATTTTGATTGATTTCCACCAATTTGTGATAATAAAGATTGAATGAGTCAAAAAAACTGAACATAAAAGAAGACCTCACATGAAATATGACAGTCTAACACAGCAAGTAACAATGAACAGTTTCCAAGATATCCCCAAAACTACTGACATTTATTAAACAATGCCTTTGGAAAAAATTCTCTTTCCATTTTTTTTGTTTTATTATTTATTATCTAATTAATTCCAAAATGCCTTGTCAATTGCTGAAAATGTTAATATAATCCTCAATAATATTGAAGAATTTCCCTGAATCACAAAGTTTTTGTGTATATACCCGCCAGAAATCTTGTGCCCCAACTAGCTTTGCATAGTTTCTCAGACCAAGCATCTGCAAAGCAAACTGGTGAATAAATGATGGGCCCTTATCATTATTGCAAGCAGGTTATTCTGTTTAAAGAAACAAATAAGCTTCAAACTGTGAAAAAAAAAACACTCTAGCTGAAATAATAGAATAAATGGTGAAGTATGGACTATACAGAACTGGCATGTTGACAATTTGTATCATTTAAAATGTTTTAATTCATTGTATTATGAGTCCTCATGAAACTCTGAGCTCTAAAATCAAAATAAAACCCCAAACTTTTGTAGATTGTACAATTGTCTTAATCTTTAAACTAAGACCAAAATAATTTAGCATGCTGTAAGTTAGAGCAAAAGCATAAACAAAACTATTGTCATCTACTGTTTTTTAACAAATATACTTTCTTTTTCAAGTCAACAGATGGAAAAGATGCCTAAATATTCCTATTTTGCTGATAAAAACAACACACGCATTGTATTTTTTTGTATCTGGAGATTAAAGAGATATAAGAGCCACGGTAGAAGTTAAAAATTAGGATTAGGGACCCCTGTCAGTCATGGGCATCTGGAATCTTTCTGAATTAACCCTCCTTTACAGCCCCCCCGGTAGTGTCACTGTAATAAATTGAACTTTTAGTCAAGATGGCCACCTTCTTGAACAGTTATTTTTTTCCTTTTCTTTTTTTGGCTAAGAGATGGTAGACCAAGCACCAGTGAAGTAGACCAACAGATCTAAGTTTAGATCTAAGTTTAATCAATTATAACCATTGTTGGGGAAATATTGAATAGTCATTAATTACTTTTAACTCACGTCTCTTTATAAAAGATGAAAATTATTTCATTCATTTTTTTTTTATCACAATAAATTGTCTGTTGTTAAGCAACTAATCACCATAATTCTTTAAAAAATATGATCTACAAAAAAGTTCTCATTTTGAGGTGAATGTACTTTGCTCTTATCTTTCTACTCTGACTTACTCCTTGTGAGTATTTTCTTTATTATATGACAAATGAGGCTGAGTGCTTTGGAAATAGTCATCTTGTCCTTCCTTGTCCCATTATAGGAGCCCAAATTCTGTTGTTTCGAACTTTATAGTGTGGAAGAAGAAATCACTCCTAAACACCTTTTACCACAGGATCATCAGGTAAAATAATCACTATATTACATTACAGTATTACATCACGTCTTACTAGCCTCTGCCCAACTCTTCTAATCGTGCTAGAGGAAAGCCTAAATGTAATATTCTCATAGGTATACCAAGGGTCTCAAGAGGGTATCACACCCTTTTGTTGTCTTCATATCCTCCTTCTGGGTGCTTTGCCATACAGTGAACAAGCATTGCAACTGAGTGCAGCACTACATCAGCAAGCAGTGATTTTTATGCATCACACTTAAATGGAGAGGCTTTGTTATTCCACTCATTCATTTCCAAGCAGCGCACCTTAAATTATAGTAAATCAATTATTTAAAAACCCCCCAAATAGTGTGCTTGTAGTCATTCTGTAAAATGGACTTCATTCCGCTGATGGATGAGATTCTCCATTACAAAAAATACCAAAAAGCCTGAGCACATAATTGTCCCATTCTAATATTAAAGCAGGCTTGAGCATACTGTTTTAAAGTTTAATAAGTATGATTGCAAATGCTTCAGCCACTGTGGTCACAACAGATTTTTAATTCCAAAACAACAGAATGGGCTGGTCAAGTGTTTGAGCCTTGATTATGTTGTGACTGGAAAGGAAAAGTGGTTTGATACCCAAAACACGTTCATACAGTATTTCTAAATTGTTCCTGAGCAACACCTTCCTCACTGGAGCATCCACATTTACAGAATCTTGACAAAGGTTTCATTTATAATCAAGTCAAGCTAGGATATTCTTATTTTATGCCTTGTTGAATTCAATCATGCTCATACATCATATCAAAAACAATCTGGTATCAAGTGAAGAAATAGCCCCAAACGGCGTAACGTATTAAGATAAGCAGCACCACACAAATTATTATTATCATCCTGATTGGAAAGATAAAATCAGTCGTGAAATATTGCTGCAAAACAGACTTGCAATTACTGATTGTAATTACAAGATACTTAATCTGGAAATCTTAAATCCCAACAGTGCTGTGTGAAAATAGTGCTGTGTGACACCTCCTTAGGAGCATATGCTTTAACAGACTTCGTAGATCCAAGTAAAGTTTGAACAGTTTTGCTCAACAGCTGCAGCAAGTTGGAAAAAAGCAATATAGTTTGGATATACTCCAGGCAATGTCTTTGGCACATTGTGTATGATGAAATATATTCATCAAGGACCCACAGTCCATGTCAAAGATGAGATGATAACTAGATAAAAATGCAACTTTGATGATAAAAACTCTGACAGAATGTGTGTTTAGTTCTCACCAGGGAGACTACAGTGTTAGTGCTCGGCTGTCAGACATTCAAATCTATGATATATTGCCACTGTGTGTATTGTCTGCCAGCAAAATAGAACAAACAGAGAGAGGTGGTAAAAAAGAGTAGGAGCTTGTGTGAGGAATCATGAAGAAACACTGATGTTCAAACACATTAATTTACAGATACAGTTTGTGAATGAAACTGAATTCCTAGCCAACAAACACCCCAACATTGTGAATCAAATTAAACATAGATTAAGTTCCTTTAACTGCCTTCAGGTTTAAAAAACCTGAACATGTCACAATGGTGAATCAACCCTTTAGTCTAGAGCAATGTTTTCTTCCTCTGGGGCTGGGCGAAACTTCTGGAAAAAACAGCTTCATTATGTTTATGCTTGTAGTGATGTGCAGTGTACTGATTGGGTTTGGTAGGTTCCAGTTGCATTGGTGCTGGTTCGACATTACTGCCAGTTTTCAGCACCCATCCAAAGTGAAGACATAATTCAAGATAAAACCGCCTGTTCCCAGAGGTATATCATCCATCAGATGATAATTGCCTGTGGGTTTGAGATTGGGCAAAGGTATGTTGGCAATCATCATAATATGTTTAAATTTAATGCTAGGAAAAAGCAAATTCAGCTTCTGATGAGAAACTTAAATGAAAAGCTGAAGATAAATAAGCTTCTTTTCTTGGTAGGACTGCACGATATGAATAAACATGTTTTGTGCAAAACATTGTTGAATACTGAGAAAATTATATGGACTGTCATATTTTGACAAAAGATATTGAGTGTCAAACTTGGTGTCCTCAACTACTCTGCCAGTATTGTACAATGCTTGCAGCTACAATATGTAAACACCTTGTCAGTGCAGTCGATAGGACCTCCAAGGCATCACTTAATTCAACATGCATTTATTTTGTAGCAATGAGTAGCTCATTGAGCTTGTCTGATTGACTTTTATCCTGCTGGTCCTAGTGGGAATTTCAACACCGATGCAGACACTGGATTACTATTTATCACTAAAAAAACTGACGAGCGGACGAGCAGACACGAGGATGAGTGGGCAGTCGATGACATCCTGAATGTGAGCACGGGGTTAATCAGCAAGTTATTGGTATTGGTGACAAGGGGCATTAACTTTGATCAATTGATCTTAGATTTTAGCAAATGTTGTCCAGAATTGATAGTATTTGATGTATAGAGAAGGCTTTAGTTGGGATGTGTCTATTGTGAAGTCTCTTACCAAAATAACTATAAAATTGTGACCAACTGAGCAGCACTACATCCCAGCAATAAACAATTTGAAAACAGAGATCTGTCAATATGTATTGTCTTCTGTTTTTTATTTAATTGTAGAAAAGTATTCATCAAATAAAGATGGATTATTGAGGAGATAGATAAGGGTATCTCTTGCCCGTCAACAGCTGGGACAGGCTCCAGAGCCCTGCAATCTTAAATAAGATAAAGCAGTATAAATAATAGATGGATCAATATTGAAAAAAATAACCATAAATCTCTTCTAAAAAAAAAAGGAAAAAAAAAAAACTTAATTCGAGAGTATTTTATCTCACCTTGAATGGATTTAAGTATCGATGGTGCATTAACAAGACTGTTTTACAATCATCCATTTTACAATTCGGCATATTGAGTAAAAAAAGAATATGCTTTTACAAAAAGCAGGAGATGTTTCATACACTATCAGGGCTCCAGTGGAACAGCATTTATGTTGCTCTATGTGCAAAGGACCTTGTCCTCATTGTGGAAAGTCTAGGTTTAATTCCATCATGTAAGGTCTGTCATGTATCTACCCCCTAACTTTAAACAAAGAACTGTCTATCTATCTTAGAGACTGAGACTGGACTTAAATATCCGAGTTTAACTTGACTAAAACTAGGCTAAAACAACAAAGGGTAAACTGTGACTAATACTAATGAGCACTTCAATCCGAAGACAAAGACTTAGTTTAAAATAGCTGCCAAAATTAACACAGCCCTGAAGAAACTGTGTACCGCAGCTCCAGTTCTGACATTGAATGATTGAGACAAAAAAATATTGTCATCCTTTTGTCATTGGTATTCGTGCAAAGCCAGGATCACAGCTCTAGCCCGAGGCAAGGCTAAAGCAACACTCTTGACCATAAATCGCTTTGACTATTGGCAGCGGAAGCGTCTGTTACCCATTAGGCAGAGGATGCAGGCAGGAAATAAAAAAAACACACAAAACAAATACAAACTGATTTTTTCGAGGGCTTCACAATTTCACATGACAACTGCCTCCCCTTCCCTAACATCCATCAGGGGAAAATGATGAGCTGTATGTTTGTCTCCACTTTATATGCATTTCTGCACACTCTGACAGAAACCTGTCAACTGTGGGGCTGGGATGATTTTCCGCTGGCATCCATGGAGAAAATCCTGGTTGGATTCGAAGCTGCCTGCCTTTTCCTGATGTGTAAGAGCACTGGAGACAGGCCTAGCAGGTTTAAGCAGATTAATTAGGGTGTAGCGAAGACTGTGAAGAAATCTCTCTTCCATAGATGCTATATCCACTGACACGGCTCTGCATGCAGGCGGGTCCCTGAAATGTGCTCACTATACCACCCGCTTTTCTCTCTTACTCCCCCATAGACACGCTCAAATATATTCAACACTCACACACAGATACACACACTGGAGAGGAGACACTGTTGGAGGGCAAAAAGTCTTCCATGCCCCCTACTCATCCTCTCTTCCTCTCCAGGGTTATTCCAATATCCATCCACCCCTCCTTTCCCCCTAAATGTGTTTATCTTCGCTGCTCCCCTCTTAGCCTGTTTTTGCTTAGAACACTTTTTTATTGTTAGCATTTCTACACCAAAAATGCCACTTTACCATGGACGTTTCTTAATCTAACTGTCGCTTTATCAGGACATGACGTTCATGTAATCATGTTTGCAGATGATGTGAATGACACTCTAAATGTTCAAATAAAAAAGAAGCAAACAACTTCAGATTTAGCAGCCATGGTGAAGTTTGAAATTGTAAATTAGAGGAACAAGACTGCAAGCTGATTCTGTTTCCAGTTATGCATGAGTGCATATGTGTGGAACTTCACTTTGATTTGGTGTTCTGCACGGACCCATAAGATGGAGAGCACCACACAAGCTCAGGCCAACCAGAGCAAACCTGTTCCTGCTATCATCCAAGTCTCCAACCTTGACGGCTGTAAATGCAGGCCCATGCAGTAGTGCCAAAAGGTGTAGTATCTTCTATGTCCACCTGGGTCTACATGCAGAAAAACGACACAATAGTAACTGTTACGCAGCACAGTAAGTTTTAAGGCCTTAGTACAGATCTTTACAGCCTGGTTCAAAATCTAAAACTACAACCCATGTATATGCTCTCAGTGTAAGGGGGATGAATTTTCTTTTATTTCGGATTAATTGAGGATTTTCAGTTTTGGAAATGCGGCATTGCTTTGGGTCAGATGGCTTTAAATCCTGCCGCAACACGGCCTCTCTGTCTGTGAGCAGATGGACTTAGAGTTTGGTTAGGATAGCACACGCAGTATGGCAGCATCCACTGGAGGGCATCAACGGCGTACCAAAGGCTCCTATGACATGACTTTGTTCAATTCTTTTACATTCTATGGGATTTCCCTGATTCATGAGCAAGGGCCACAACATCAACATGATGAATTTGACAATTATCTATTAGTAATGTTAGAATACTACTATTGAATTTTGAAATGTGTAACATGTTGATAACATCCATTTTAGTGAACTTCTCAGGGTATCGATAGGGCAAAAGAACAAGACAAAGGGGGAAAGGATCAGGTTTGAATATATGGGAACATTTCACAGCCCATGCTGTACAGTGGACTTGCCAGCCCAAGATAATGTGCCTAAACTGACGACAAACAGTTGCAAAGCATCACGCTGGTCTGTTTGAGGGGACTGGGGGGGACAAGACATTTTTAGGCAGCTATTGGCACCCCCAAGTTCCAATGACTTTTTGGCTTGTGCATGAATGTACTCTATCATGCAGAGGAGCCATGTAAAACTGGATAAAGAATAATATTGTCTCTTTCACTTAAGTGACCAACAACTAAGCATGTGACTATGGTGACCCCCTTTGGAAGTCCAAAGAAGAGCATGCTGGATGAGGCATGGACAATGCTAGGTGGTGGGGCAACAAACAAACACATACCTCCAGGACAGGATAATTCGGTACTTATAAAGGGAAGCTTGTGTCATATTCCCATGTTGTCTGGCTTATAGAGTTTGCTGGCAGTGTAGAAGTGTGGCATATACTTTGGATACTTCCTTCTAGTTCAAATAGAAGTATATATTTAACATCATTAAGCAAAAAAAATATTAAAAATATGATTTTTGGTCTATGTCATCCAGCCCTAGCCCAGAGGTCACTGCCTATAAGGGATGCAATGCCTCTCATAAACAGCACCTCTGGAAGAACCCAAGGCAAAGCAACCCATCCGGAACTCAAACAAAAACTTAGCATTCCTTCAATTTTTCATTACCCTCTCTACTCTTGCTGCACTGATTGATAATGAAAAAACACAAGAGCAGAAAATAGAAGCACCCTCCTCCTCCTCCTTCCCTCTCCCACCCTGAATCCTCATCACCATCATCATTTTCATCATTACATGAAATATGACCGAGAGCATAATCCCCACAATGCCGTGCAAATGTCGACGAGAGTTAGCATCAAGGAGACACAAGAGATATGCATGCATCATCTGGCCAGGAGAACATCACTTGTGGGGAGACAGCCAGAGGCCCTAAGGAAGAGAAACAGAAAAGGGAGGGGAGGAGGGGGGATGAAGCTGAAGGGGAAGAGGAGAGAGAGAGGGAAGAGAGGGCTGAAGGGTGCAGAACAACAGACGGGGATTGAGGGGAAAGTGAAAAGAGAATGAGGTATGATATTAGGCTGGAAAAAAATAAGATGAGTGGGGATATTCTCCACAGTATAGAGGAGGGGAAATAATACAGAGGCAATCAGAGAAAATGGAACCGTAATATCCCAGCACTGCTTAATCTCGGCAGATTCTAGCATAATGCATAATCTCCACAGGTTCAACAATACAGCATGTGCCCTAATTCTGAGCCAATTATGAAGTGTGCGCCGTTTGGTTGGTTTAAATACATACAGTGCTATGGATTTCAGCCTGAATTTGGGATTTGGTGTTTGTGTAAAGGGGAGGGGCTGGTTGTCTTCTCAAGGGTGCAGACAGCTGGGGTCCCTGTGCATGCAGAATCCCTCCCCTTAGCCTTCTCTATACTCTAATGCCCTTCACTGACCAGATTAAGGCCCAAATGACAAACGCACCAAGGCTGGTAACATCTGTTCTAGTACACACTGTCCATCCCTCCCCACGCTGAGCTCCATTGGTCACTCCTCAGTTCTAGTTCCCATGCGGACAAACATCTGCAGCAATGGACAAGTGCACATTAACTACTGGAGCATGAGACCAGGCCAACTCACTAAACCATGACAGCACCATTCTTTGCACAAGGGCTTTATTAAAACAACCCTCTACTGTGTTGTCTTCTGTGGATGTCACCTGTAATTTTTCAACCAGAATGTATGTATTCAACTGTGTGGTTCAATAATAGTGATTCATTGCAAAGTGATGCTTAAATCCACTACAATGATGTATTTCTAATGATATATAGACATAGGAATCAATGTTGAAACGATAAAATATATACATTTAAAGCTGTTTAAAATTAAGTTTGGGGTTCCACAAGGTTCAGTGTTGGGGCCCCTGTTATTCATTTACTTTTTCATTAACAAAGTCAATTCTTTATACTCATGCTGCATTGAAAATGATCTTGGTAGTTTAAATGTCTGAGTTCCAAATTAGATGCATCACTGGGGATGGCCCCTTAGGTGTCACTCAGGGAGTTGGGCAAGTTCACCAGCTCGTAACTGGTATGCATTTGACAGGGATGTCATGTAATTCCCAGTTCTGATGTCAGAATTCCAAGGTAATTAATATGCACTATTTAAACAATGTAATATGCAGATGACACATTTACTTTATTGTGTGAATAACCTGGGAAGTCTCTTTGTTACAGTAGGTTATTAAAAAAATCACAAGAAAAAAATTACATGGCACTCATCTGTTAAAATTTATTTGTTTTCATGGTATGGTCTTGTAGACCTTAGAAACACACTTGAAAGGGTTTTGTCATCAAAACTTCTTCAATAAATATAGAAACATGGTTCACATCACTGGTTCCCAGCCTTTACTCAATGAAGACTCCCAAACTGTAGTTGTACCTCAGAAAAATTAAAACCAAATCCCCACATAAAAACCCACTTAAAACAGTAATTCATCGCTGTCCAGAATTAACATTAACTTAAACTGTTTTTGTTCATTGAAATAAAGATAGGGTTTTTGGGGTTAGATAGAATAACCCTAACCCTGATAGAATGAATGTACACTTGTAGCTGACATTTTAAGAGTGCAACCATTTGAACAGTTATGGTATTATTTGCTTTCAAGATTTGGCTTCATTCTGATCAAACTGTAACAAATTTCTAAATGTATAATTTTCTGGAACTGATCAACTAACTTCATCAAAAATCATGATAAACTATGTAGGAGCTGAGAATTCTGACAAAGGTTGAGTGTGAGGTTTCATATTTTATTTATTTGTAAATTCACAAAATATGTTAAGTCTCAAGTACAACTGAATATTGAACATTAAACTAGAAACTAAATTTGTAACATTACTGAACCAACTTAAAAAAGACTTAAGGACCTTTCACATATAATTTTGTTGTATTTAGGTACAATGACATTAAAGAGATTCTGATTCTGATTCTGACACGCTTACACTGACCAACGTTGATAAATCATTAAAAATTGTGAAAGTTTGTTCCTTTGGTAAATTTTGCTGTGATCAACCCAGGTCAACATATCTGAAATGAAGAGAAATATTGTGCTGGTGCTGTATGATGTTTCACATAGGCAGCACTCAGCTTAGTTGAACTTTGGTCTAACGTAGCTGGGCAAAGACATATTGAATCAATGAATATGCCTTGTCACTACGTGATGCCGCAGTTGGTCTCAGTATTCTGACCCCAAGCCTAAAGGATGGAAGATGGCTGTCACAAAAATATGTGTGTACACCTTGATCTTGGGTTATTATTTTTGTTGATTATTTTGGAGTAAGGCTAGAAAAGTTCTTCATTTCATTTAACATCCAACATCCAGCACTGGGTGCTAAGATCTCCAAATTGCTACCATTGCTGAGCATCCACTTAGTATTGTGTCTCCTTCACATTTGCTCTCAGCTCAGCCTTTCTCAACTGGAGAAACACTGGTTTTGAATAACAGGGAGAGGTACTAGTCTCTGGAAGGAAAATGTTCCACTTGCACAACAAAATGCAATTACACGGCATGCCACGCTTCTTTGTGGACTAGTGTAAAGTGTCTTAAAGTATGAAGTTAAGCCTGTAAAGGCCCTGTAGCTCACTACATGTGCTTCCTATCACTTTTTATTCAGATAAGAGAATTTTACAGCTGCACTGAAGGACTTAAGAGTCCTCAGCTTAAAGCAAATGGAGTACAGTTGGACAGCTCAAAATTCCATGTAATGGAAGGTAACAGATCAATAGGAACGCCCAAGAATATAAATGGGTTTAAATATTTTGGC
This sequence comes from Cetoscarus ocellatus, assembly GCA_037902135.1. NCBI lineage: Eukaryota > Metazoa > Chordata > Actinopteri > Labriformes > Labridae > Cetoscarus > Cetoscarus ocellatus. The sequence goes on along the minus strand of JBAMNC010000147.1, from coordinate 1,165,986 downwards.
TAATGGATAAGCTTCAGATAACTAAGACTGTGTAGAGAGGAAATTGACATGTCGTTTAAAATGCTGGAGATGGGTTGATAGTCTAGGCAGGGTAATGATAATGTAGTATGAAAGGTGCTTCTTGAGAAGTCTGTCTATTTGTGCAATTGAGTGATGTCATAACAGTGTAATGTGCATGGGTAAGAATAAAAGCACATTGAGATTTTAGTTAGTGCAGCATATAATAACAGGAGCTGGACTTGGACACTTAAAGTACTTTGTGTATCCACATATATACAGGGACTAAAGTCCCTGAACACAACATTATTGATAAAACTCTCTTAATGTTTGCACAAAATCAGTCCCTTTCTTTTTGAGTTAAAAAGAGTAACACATCCAGTTATGTTTATATAGGTATAATATATATAGGTTGAAAATGTAGTCATGGCTATGGGACTTGCCATTATGAAAGAAATCTGTGTTTTTGTAGGAACTGGTCAGGTGGATGGAGACCAAGTAACCTGATAAAAATTCATCCATCTGACATTTGTTAAATTTATGCACAAAAGCTCTTTGGGCCCACCCTTACACACTTACAGTACATTATCTATACTACCATAAGAGGGGTCACATGAAGACTGGAGCCAGTCCCAGCTGCCACTGGGCAAGTGGCAATGTTCACATTGGACTGGTCATCACTCAATCACAAGGGTGACATATCAAAACAGACAAGCATTCCCACTCATACTAGGAGGCAATGTGAAGGCACTAATTAAGAAACAAGCATATTTTTAGACTGTGGATACAATGCTAAAACCACATGGTAATAATGCTTCCCGTTTTGCCTGTTTTTGTGTTAGTATTTGTTTTGTCTGTCATTGTTGAGATTGTCATTGTTGGTTTTTAAACAGTATTTATTGTTTTCTTATGTCTTTGAAGGCCCAACTTGGGACATGCATTGCAAATGAGCTAAGGCTATAAACGCTGCAGTGTTCCCTGGATTCATTCTGTCCCTAAACAAATAAACATTAAATGAATAAATGCGTTTTATATCTACTTGGTAGGCTCATGCACCAAACTGCTCAGGGTCTATGCTTTCACTAAACACTAGGTTAGATTTACCATTGTATGCATCCAAGATACTTGGTAGGTCTATGCACCTAAACAACTGGATTTTGTTCCAAGGTTTATGCATGGAACCTACTTGGTGGGTTTTAAGCACTCAGATTATGCAACAATTTATCTTGGATTATGTATCTAAACTACTCGGTGAGATATATAGATAAATAGGTTTATAGGTTTATGTGTCTAAACTTCTAGCTTGGTTAAAAGCTTCTACATCCGTACTACTTTGTTAGGTTTATGCATCCAAACTATTTAAGTAAGTTTACTCCTTGGTAAAGATTATGCTCCCACTACTTGGTTGGGACCATGCACCCCAAGTACCGGACAGTTTGTGTTTCTAAACATGGCCAATGGTCTTGACTTTGAATTTAAAAGCCTGTGCTTTTATGACATCCCAACATTATGCTACCATACGTACCCACCATATATTTAGCAAATACAAAATATGGGTACATATCATATTACAAGTCAATCCATTGACCTAAACCTCCTTCCACCAAGTCTTTGTAACAATAAAGCATATCTAAACAACATGCTTGAGGAATAAATTCAGCATGACCTCTTCAAATCTTGGGCCACTGACCAAGCTCCTGCTTTTAAAGTAGTGAAAGGCCTGACTTTACACCTACACTGAATTCAACACACAGTCTACTTTCTTTCCTGCAAAAGTAACCATTATCTTACAGAAACAGACACATGTCAGACAGGATGGACTTTATTTTCTGCCCTGTTGCAATTACTTCCTGCACAACAGAAGCAAATGTATTGGCACACTGGGATAAAAGCACTTTGAAGAGTTGTTGGTTTAAATGGAAGGCCACAGGAAGGTGCTCACTTTGTCTTGTATAGAGCACTTATTTATGATCCATCCTTTTTACCCAGGTAGAGAGCATGAGGAAACAAATGTGTATGTGAATGGACTTTGCTGGTAGATAAAAGAAAGATACTACGTTAGGCGTGTTTCATGAATTAATCAGGCTTCCGGATAATCCTTTTTCCTTTTTACTCACTGAGGTGTACACAGCGAAGTCTGATGTCATCTTACTGTTGCCCTGACCTCCACGCTTCACTTTTTTTGTGAATCGGAGGGCAGGATGGATAGAGTTGTTGACAAATTGTGTGCAAACTAATGGGATGGAGGTGGATGAATGGGCGAACGGAAGTCTGGATTGTGACACTTAGCAGTTCTAACAGCGCTTTGGCCTAGATTGGAGGAATGTTGGGGAGGGTACATGAATAATAAACTAGCACAGCGTCCCTCTGGCTGGATAGTGATGTTCTCGGCTCTCATCACCCTCACCAGGCTAGAGACCACAGAGGGGAGTGGATATGCTTTCTCAAATAAGTGGGATCACACCATAAAGAGTTGGGATATTTGAACACAATGACTGGCTTACAGAGTTGCTTTTTATACCGAGAAAGACTGAATAAAGGACATTTTGATTCTTTGCTTATGACTGCGGTAAGAACCCTGAGTATTTTCCTTTCCAGTTGTGAAAATATGCCTGAAGATTCCCTCCAAGTAACAAGTCTTTCTGCACAGATTGCACATCAATCACTGCACACGGGGATAATTATGAAGCATTATCATTTTGCTGAGAGACACATGACTTGGCTTTGTCATACTCAGCTGAACACAATCACACAGACACTTATACACACATGGATAAACCCAAGGGGGTAGCTAGGGATCATTTCAGAGTGTGATTTCTGTTCTTCTGACCTTAAATTGTTCTAAGATGACGTCATATCACTGTGGAGATCCCAAGATGGAGGGAAGGAAATGATTCTTCAGTGAAACAGCGTCAAAATTCTAGTTTTATGTTGTATGCAGCAGTGCCATCTGGTCTTGACCTCAAATGGTTCTGATAAGAGCTCCTTTTCAATCCTAGGAGAGGAGACTCTCGCACAAACCCCATTCAAACATTCCCAAGAAGTTGGGATGTTGTGTAAAATGTAAATAAAAACAAAACAAAATAAACTGCTAATCCTTTTCAATCAGTATTCAGTTATTTGCACTTCAAAGTCAAGATATGTAATTTGCAACGTGATAAACATTATTTTTTTGAAAATATTCACTTATTTCAAATTGAATGCCAACATCATTCTGTAGGATAGCAAGTTGCGTGAAAGGACATCTTTAGCACCGTTGCTAAATATAAACACAGTCATAAATATGGGCATTATTCTTGTTGAAATGATGACGCCAGTAATTAACACAAACATAGAAGAGAAGGACATGATTTCAGTCCATTTTTACCATCTTTTTATGTTTTAATCCACTCCCTCTTATCAGTCCTCCATTTACCCATGTTTTTACCTCTTTATCCATCTTTCCATCTTCCTGATGTGATGACGTCAACTATCATCTTTCCGTCTATCAATATATATTATTTTCTGATTGTCTCCTAATCATTATATATAAAATGAAAAACCCGCTTTGCTAATTTTACTCATAGGAACATGTTGACATTTTAACCTGTATGTAGCATAATCCAATGGTACTTCATTTTCATTTTCATTCTGTTTGTTGCTCTATTTTACATGGACCTCTGTGCCCTCTTGTTTGACTCGTTTGGTGTTTGACCTGATTGTTGATTTAATGTTCCCAGGGTTCTAACTTTGTTTTGTCCTTTAAAGCACTTTGTAAACATTTGCTTTTAAAAGGTGCTATGTAAACAAAGTTATCATGGGAAAAAATAGAGAAAATTAAAATTGCTTGTTAATTTATGTGGTCATTTTTAACACAAATTAAGATAGCTGTATCTTAAATATTTAACATATTTAATTTTTCTTCATTGTGTCATCTTTATCCAGGGGAAAGGTGATGTCAAGTAGGTATGTCCCATTTCCCTTTTTATAATTTCTATAGCTCTAATGGATTTGCACACTTGCGACGCCATTAAAGTCCATGGAGGCTTAGTGCAGACTTTGGGATTGGGCAAATCACTCCTTTAAGTTTTTCAATAAGAATGACCAATAGAAGCATGAAAACTATAATAATAAAGGGGAATAACACAAGAAAATCAGCAACAAACTAATAATAAGAATTAAACAAACACTGATGCCTGATTTTACTTTGAAATGTGAAAACTAAACTACTGCAACCTTGCAGCTAACTATGAACTAAACTCTCTGAAAATGAAAAATTGAACCAAGGACCAGCAGATGTGTTTAAAGATAAAAATAAAAGGTTGGGAAAGAACTTCAAGCTGTGAAAAACACTTTTTCACAGCCACAGGTGATGTTAGGTTTATTAACACAGGAGTATTTCAAAGTTGCTTGAGGAAACCTTGACATTCAAACAACAACGCAGAAAACACAGATATACTCTCACAACCTCTGACAGTGAGATGATGAGCTAGCATCAAGATCTGCAACCCAAGATTTTATAGAAGCTCAGCACACCTGCGCCAAATCAGCCAATCAGTGACACACACCTGGCACTGCAATGAGATAATTACCTCCGCACACTCAGAGTGACCCGAGTGACTTCCCACATAAACAACGTATTCCTCTCAATATGTTGATATCTGACTTGATTTCAGTTTAAAAACATAACTGCATGTTGCTTTATAAAAAAGGAGGCAACACCCAGCTGCAGCTCCCTCAGATGACAGCAGCAATAAGTTACAGCTGTATCAGTAATAGTGTGAAGGCCTCATTCAAGGTCTGCTAATGGAGAAGCCAGCGCCAACTCATCTAAAAGGAGATGTATGGCCATATTTCAATTTCAAATGCTGAAACACGACTGCATTAAATTATAACTCATAATACGCTGTGTACGGCCTCACTATATACAACCTTGAGAGGCAGACTGCAGCTCACAATGAATCATTTTGTGATCCATCATGCTGAAGATGGATAGTGTTGCTTTGTGTTTGCAAAGTTCGAGCAAAAAAAACATGCATGAATGTGGAACCAGCTGAAGGGCCTGTTTATATAATATTACAAAAAATTGTATTACAATAAATTAAAACCCACATTTAAATGGGTTGGGAAATCAAGGAAACTGTGAGAGAAAAATATCAGTCAACATATTTGTATTTGGACATCACAAAGGCAAGACATTTTTTAACTATCGTTTTGTTTTTTTTGTCTTGTGTTTTTTATATCTGTTGTTTTTTTAAGCGCCAAAGAGTTGCTACCTCAATCTCGTTGTTTGCTTGTTTTACAATAACAATAAAGGCTTTGAATTGGATTGAATTGAATTTTAAGGTCTGATGTTAAGTCCTTTTCAACAACTTTCCATTGGCCCACAATGTCCTGTGAACATATATTTGTTTTTTTTTTTTCCTGAGTTCCACTCAGATATTAGTTTTTGCCATGTCTACTTTGTTTCAGTGGTCATGCTTCGCTTTCCAGCATTGTGCTCCAATGTTTATTAAAGTCTCAAAGACAAACCTAGACAAGACCTTTCCCCCTAGCTGGCTGTGGGCTAAATAAACACCTGACCCAGGGAGTGTATGCCACCTGGGGGAGGCGCCACATCCCCCAGTTAGGGATCCATAATATTGGATTTTTGGCGATATTCTGTTACTTCAGAACTTATTACTAATATCAATGCTGATAGGTTTTGTCAAGTGCTCAAAGACTCCACTTCACTGAATTTTACTTGTTTCTTTCATGGTGAAAGTTTACAGATGTTTAGTGAGAAAAACATTTTACTCTTTACAAAATTATTCTTTTGATTCATGAAAATGGACATTAAGTGATGATTAGATAAATCATTATGGCACCTTTCAACATTCAGCCAGTATTACAGCCAATTCACTTTTGTATATTCAATTACTTTCCCGGTATTTTATTGCCCCTGTCCCAACTTTTTTGTAATGTGCTTCAGGCTTCAAATTGAGACTTTTTTTTTTAAATAGTTGTATGG